>JASAND010015044.1:0-136913 GCA_030248195.1 Trissonchulus latispiculum | reverse complement strand
AAATCATTCCTTGTATGCCACTGAAGCCTCCAACCAGAACGCGGTACCTTCATGATTGCTTCGAACTTGGCAGGATCTGTGAAAAACTTTACTCCTATTTGACAGACTCCGCCGTCTTGGAATCCTACAGATCAAGTAGCTACATTCATCATCGGTGCTTACGCACCCACGAACCTCCTCTGATGAATGTAAGGACTTTACGACAGCCAAGCTGTCCGGACACCATCCCCAGACATGCTCTGACTCTACTGTGCGGAGATTTCAATGCAGATTGCGGCGCTTCCAGGGATGGATGGGAACGCACCTTGGGCCCTCACATCTGGGGTTGCAAACGATAACGGACTGAGGCTGCTTAGCCTGGCATCCTTCAACAATTTGGTTGTAGCGAATTCTCTGTTTAGCCACCGTGAGTCCCACAAATGACGTGGCGATCAAATGCGGGAAACTGTGTGAAAATCTTGGATTATGCTCTAGTGTCTCGCCGTTGTAAATCAGCGATTGAAAATGTCAAGGTGAACTGCGCAGCTGATATCGGTTCCGATCACTACTTAGTGGGGGTTCGTGTCCGCCTCCACTTGATGGCACCCAAGCGTTCGCCGCAATTAAACGCATGGACACCCTGAAATTGAGCAATCCAGCAATCAAAGCCAACTTCCAAATTGCGTTTCAAACAGATTCGCTCTACTGGAACATCTATCTGATGAGGTGGATGCTGGCTGGGAGCAGTTCAAGTCCAGCATCAACCAGGCAGTAGCTGGTCGCCCTCCCGTCAAGCGCTGCAGCCATCGATGGATCTCGGAGGAGACTCTGCGGTTGGTGGAAGAACGCAGAGCTAATAGCAACAACAACCGCTTGAGGAACAGGTTCAACAAGGCCATTAAAACCAGTCTGCGGAAAGACGAAGAACGTTGGTGGCTGAAAGAATGTAACAAGGTAGAACTGGCCGCTCGGAACGGAGATCAGCGTACCCTTTTCCGGAGTATCGAAGCCATGACCGATCCGTCTGTCAGGGCGCACAGTTGCGCACGATGAAGGACTCTGAGGCAACGCCATCACAACGGATGAAGGACGCCTTGACCGCTGGACCGAACACTTCAGCACACTGCTCAATCGTAATGATCCAGTGAACTTAGATCAGCGCCTCTTCCAGTTGGCTGAGACGACTCCACCAGACATTAGGATTTCGACGGAAGAACCATCTTTAGAGGAAGTGAAGAATGCAGTAGCCGGCATGAAACCAGGGACAGCAGCGGGAATTGATGACATCTCGGCAGAATGCCTGAAACATGGAGGAGAGGCAGTACTCGTCCATCTGCACCACATCGTCTGCAGAATTTGGCGAGCTGGCAGTGTGCCACAGGATTGGAAAGATGGCATAATATGCCCTATCTACAAAGGAAAAGGCAGTCGTGAGGAGTGCAAGAGCTATCGAGGTATCACACTGCTTTCTGTCTGTGGTAAGCTCCTTGTTTCCATCATTCAACACCGTATCAGACACAAACGTGAAGCAAATGCAGCTGAGCAGCAAGCTGGATTTCGCCCAGGCAGGAGCACGACTGATAATATCTTTACCTTCCGACAGCTTCTGGAAAAGCGCCTGCGCCACGGCAAAAAGTTCGTGGCCATATTTGTTGACTTCGCAGCGGCTTTTGACAGTGTACACAGACCTTCGCTCTGGTCCGCTCTCCGAGCTGAAGGAATTCCTGAGAAGCTCATTGGCTTGCTGCGTAGTCTCTATGAAGGTAGCCATAGCCGTGTAAGATGCTCACAGAAGCTATCACCAGTCTTCAGCGTGAAGACTGGAGTGCGTCAGGGATGTGTAATCTCCCCACTGCTGTTCAACCTGGTGGTGGACTGGGTAATGACGAGAATCCACCGAAATGGAATCAAGGTAGGAGATGATGTAGACGTCTCTTACCTTGCTTACGCGGATGATCTGATTCTGCTAGCTGAGACAGAAGTTGAAGGTCAGCGCTTCCTAGATGATTTGGCGGAAGCTGCCGGGCGCCTCGGTCTCGTGATCAACCCTACGAAAACGAAGACGTTCGGTAGCCGCAACATCCGGTTAAACGGGGAAGAGATAGAGGAAGTGCAGTCATTCACTTATTTGGGTTCAAAAATCAGCAGCGACACGATCTCGTCAGAAGCAGACGTTAGCTGTCGCATTGCCAAATCAACATCGGCCTTCGCTCGTCTACGCCCCCGTCTCTGGAATAGGCCAATTAGCCTCCCGGTAAAGCTTAAGGTCTACAACTGTGTCATTCTGGCCATCCTCTTGTATGCCAGTGAGACGTGGCGGCTCCTGGACAAAGACTTAAGGCGTCTGGAGGTGTTCCAGATGTCTTGCTTACGGCAAATTCTGGGTGTCAGCAGGCTACATCGGTACACCAATGAAGAAATTCGCAGAATGTGTCTGTACCAACCCACTATATCAGTACTTGTGGCAGCCAGACGGCTCCGCTGGTTCGGCCATGTCTGCCGGATGCAGCCCAGCCGATTACCTAGAACATCACTCTTTGCCATCAAACCAGCGGAGTGGAAGTGCAGCAGAACCGCTCCGAAGAAACTCTGGATCAATCTTGTGGAAAATGACTTATCCCATTTAAAACCAGCTTACGGAGCCGCAGCTTGGTCCAGAAGCTGGCTAACGATTTGCCAACATCTAGCCGAAGACAGAGTTCAATGGAGAAACATCGTGACGGATGGGATGGCAAGCCATAACCGCACCCGCGGTTGGAGGCAATAAGTGCAAGTAAGTGCCAGTTCATATTGTCTCTAAGTCTCGTCTCTGGGTATCTGTCTCTTTCCAGTTTATACCTGTCTCTGTCTTTTTATCCTTTTGTCTCTAAGCAGTCGAACAATGCTCAACAATTCTGCCTGTCCTTAAGTGGAATCCAATCAGAATACCGAATGCTATAATGTGATCAGTCTGTTAAATTAAAATTGCTCTTATATACAATTTTAAAGTCAATTTTCAACATAAACAGGACAACAATAATAAGATATTATTTCAATTAAAAAAGTTTTTGTTTGTTTTTAACTAAATCCAATGGAATTTGAATTTGTTATCACGTGACCGAGTCTATGTCCTGTTTTCATTTGATTATAAACTTGTTCCACCAACGCAGAGACTTAGAGACAAGGACATCGCATAGAAACAGAGACTCAGACTTAGAGACAAGGACATAGCATAGAAACAGAGTCTCAGACTTAGAGACAAGGACATAGCATAGAAACAGAGACTCAGAGAGCTTCATACATAGTGATTCATACTGTACGTCCAGTTATTGATTTCATAAACTTTTAGGCCTATGAAATCTGTACTCGTACCTTTGCCTACACCAATCACACTGTCCTCCCCGAGGCTCTGGAACGCTGGCCTGTGGGTCTCATTCAGAACCTGTTGCCCCGTCACTTGGAAATTATTTATGAAATGAATCAGAAATTGATGGATGTACGTTGTCGCTAGCTTTAATTTGTGATTAGAAATAATCTTTTTGATTAGTTCGACTAATTATGGATGTATTAATTAGTAGCCTGTAATCAACTGGTTATTGGTCTTGTGGTGATTGACAGTTGTCAGGTCAGACCATCAGCTGTAATTGTCTTTTGCAATATTATGACAGCGTTTGCATATTAATTTTATTATGTAGGGGCGCGATAGCGCCCCTACATAATATGGGTGTAAAGGCGTCTGCGCGGCCCCCTGGAGACCGTGTTGGCCTGGAGCCAGCTAATTAGAGGTCCGGGAGGGGTAAAAATGTTACCATCGTAAAGTACTCGAGTAGTACTACAAGTATCGCCATACTTTTGGTTCGAATTCGAAACTTCAAATTTTTGCACTTGGCAACAGTTTGCGTTTGCTTTTTTTTCTAGGTGAATAACGCTTTTCGGAAGTGCATTTTCTAGCGAAGTGTTGGAACGTTGTGGGCATTTTGGTCCAATACTACTGTTATATGTTGGTAGACAGTATCCCCCCATGCTACCTTTTTTTGGTCATTTTGGCACCTGGCCAATTTTGGCTCTGTGCCAAGGCCCCAAAGTCGGACTTTCGCTATTTTGGCACTTCGGTTGTGGTGGACTTTTTTTCACAGGCTAGCTGCTAGATCGGTTTGGTTTATTTTATTTGAATATATCGGCCAACGCACACAAAGTAACGAGGGGGATTTTTTGATTTCGCTCTGTAGCTTTCAGGAGATAGGCCCAAACTTTGCATTTTTTCACCTGTTTTGGCGAAAAGTTTCTAAGTCCACTTTTACTAGAAATGGCCTAAAAGTCACTAAAAATGGCGTTTTTCGGCCTTGGGGTGGTACCCATATAGAGTAAATCGGGGTCGCTGAAAACGATGAACATACTGCTGAGGTCGGTGGATGTGACCCCTGACCCACAGCGCCCACCCACAGTGGGTCCGGTGTGGGTCAAAAAGGAAAGTCTTCAAAAGTGGGCAAGTTTGGTATCAAATGAAAGCCCTTGGCGAGGCGATCAACTTTTGTCATTATGCCACCCACAAAAAGTGGCCCCACCGACCTGTGAGTGGGTGCCCCACCCACTGTGGGTCGGGTGTGGGTCAAAAATAAAAGTCTTCAAAAGTGGTCAAGTTTGGTATCAAATGACAGCCCTTGGCGAGGCGATCAACTTTTGTCATTATGCCACCCACAAAAAGTGGCCCCACCGATCTGTGGGTGGGTGCCCCACCCCCAGTGAGTCCGGTGTGGGTCAAAAATGAAAGTCTTCAAAGGTGGTCATGTTTGGTATCAAATGAAAGCCCTTAGCGAGGCGATCAACTTCTGTCATTATGCCACCCACGAAAAGTGGCCCCACCGACCTGTGGATGGGTGCCCCACCCCCAGTGGGTCCGGTGTGGGTCAAAAATGAAAGTCTTCAAAACTGGTCAAGTTTCGTTTCAAATGAAAGCCCTTGGCGAGGCGATCAACTTCTGTCATTATGCCACCCACGAAAAGTGGGCCCACCGACCTGTGGGTGGGTGCCCCACCCCCAGTGGGTCCGGTGTGGGTCAAAAATGAAAGTCTTCAAAACTGGTCAAGTTTCGTTTCAAATGAAAGCCTTGGCGAGACGAACAACTTTTGTCATTGTACCACCCACGAAAAGTGGCCCCATCGTCCTGTCGGTGGGTGCCCCACCCCCAGTGGGTCCGGTGGGGCTCAAAAATGAAGTCTTCGAAATTGGTAAAGTTTGGTATCAAATGAAAGCTCTTGGCGAGACGAACAACTTTTGTCATTGCACCATCCACGAAAAGTGGCCCCATCGTCCTGTGGGTGGGTGCCCCACCCCCAGTGGGTCCAGTGGGGGTCAAAAATGAAAGTCTTCAATACTGGTCAAGTTTGGTATCAAATGAAAGCTCTTGGCGAGATGAATAACTTTTGTCATTGTACCTCCAACGAAAAGTGGGCCCACCGACCTGTGGGTGGGTGCCCCACCCCCAGTGGGTCCGGTGGGGCTCAAAAATGAAAGTCTTCGAAACTGGTCAAGCTTGGTATCAAATGAAAGCCCTTGGCGAGACGAACAACTTTTGTCATTGTACCACCCACGAAAAGTGGCCCCATAGCCATAGTCCTGTGTACTGTAGATGCGCTGCGGGATGCCGTCTCCTTCTTAACTCTATATATATATATATATATATATATAATCTTACTGGAAACGCATCCATCATTAAGCCAGAAAATTAAGCTATGCCAACCAATTAAATTAGTTCAGTTAAACAAGAGAAATTTTGAAAATTTCGCTTTCTGATTTTTTCACTGCAAAATTTGGTACCAAAAGCGGGATCCACATTTTTTATGGGGAAGTTCTTTCATGGAGGCCTTCCCTTGCCAATTCTCCCTCGGCCTCGACATACGAGCTTATCTTAAGGCAAATTTCGCTTTCTGATTTTTTCACTGCAAAATTTGGTACCAAAAGCGGGATCCACATTTTTTATGGGGAAGTTCTTTCATGGAGGCCTTCCCTTGCCAATTCTCCCTCGGCCTCGACATACGAGCTTATCTTAAGGCCAATGTTTAACAATATTGGAATATTGTCAGAGAATCTTTAAAGTGCTAAGAGGACAAGAAAGTAAAATGCTCCTCCGGAGCATGGAAAAGTAATATGGGTGGATGGGGTGAGGTTGCGAAATCAAGAGAGGACTAGCTTTGAAAACGCTTAATATGGGCTAGGTTGTAAAAGAAAGGAGGACTAGGTTGTGGGCGAGCTAATATGGGCACAGCGTCGCCGAACAACCCATATTCGCGGGCTTGCACGCTTCGCTTCAGCGTTTGTCACATATAGAACGGTCAACATTAGAGTAAAAATGTTGATTGGATAATCTGCGAGAACGTAAATATTCGGATATAGATTATATCATCTAATTTAGAATCTGGAGCCATAATTTAAATCTAGAAATCGATATAGATGAATGTATAATATTTACAGCCCGCGAATATGGGTTGTTCGGCGACGCTGTGCCCATATTAGCTCGCCCACAACCTAGTCCTCCTTTCTTTTACAACCTAGCCCATATTAAGCGTTTTCAAAGCTAGTCCTCTCTTGATTTCGCAACCTCACCCCATCCACCCATATTACTTTTCCATGCTCCGGAGGAGCATTTTACTTTCTTGTTGTAGTGTTTGTGCTTCTCATTTTTTCAGGTTGTATCGAAGAAATGGCCAGGCGATTTTGATCGAATGCGACGAATGTCCTGCGTTGAGGAGCATGGCGATAAGAAGCTGAATATGGCACATCTCTCTATCGTCGGCTCCCATGCAGTCAATGGTGTGGCCGCACTGCATTCGGAAATCATTAAGCGGGATATGTATGTAACTGTGATACTGTGATTCTTTGTTATGTTGTAAAATGAGAGGTGGTTTACGTACATATGTAATAGATTGGGATTTTTGAAGCCTTATGTTGTAATGATCCTGTAGCAATGGATGAAAGAATTTGCTGATTTTTGCATCCTGTTTTATTAACGCTGTACTATTTCTATATTTTTTCTGTTTACCACTGTGTACGGTGGAATCCTATCTCTGCTCACTTTTCATTTATTGCTATTTAGCTTCAAGGACTTCTATGAACTGTGGCCTGAAAAGTTCCAGAACAAGACCAATGGTATCACTCCTCGGCGTTGGCTTCTTCTGGCAAATCCCAGTCTTGCTGATATCATTGTTGAGGTATATTCCGGCCCGTTTTTCCAGTAATCCAATCCTGAATGTGTGTGGATGTTTATGTAAATTAATTGAAATGACAGTAAATTGAATTGAAATATGCCTAAAGCAGTAAATTAGACACCACGAGAGAAACTGAAAGCATGGTATATATCCCTGTTTATGATTTCTACTATGATGTAATAAATATGTAACTACTTAGTTATGGTGACAGTGTCTGTGTTTTGTTTAGAAAATTGGTGACGGATGGATTACTGATCTGTACCAGTTGAAGAAGATGAAAGAATTCGCTGGGAATGCAGGCGTTTTGGAAGCCATTCGACGAGTGAAACAGGAGAACAAGCTGAGAGTAGCGCAGTGGTTGGCTGACGAATATGGGGTGGAAGTTAACCCGAGCAGTCTGTTTGATATTCAAGTTAGTTTTAACATTTTAAGGGAGAGGGTTGTGGAGGGGTTGACCGTCTACCGTTTCTGGGATTTTTCGTTTTTGTTCTCTTTGTAGTTTCTTTGTCATCCAGTTTGATTAAAGAAGTTGAATCATGTTGTGAAATCTCTGAGTCGTGGGGGTTTATTTTATTTCCTTGTTATTTGTTTCAGGTGAAGCGAATCCACGAGTACAAGCGTCAACTGTTGAACTGTCTTCACATTATCACCATGTATAATCGTATCAAGAAGGATCCGTCAGCCGCAGTGGTTCCTAGAACTGTTCTCATTGGAGGAAAGGTCTGTGTGTTACTCTTGGTGTTAAATAATTGTGTCTCAGTGTGTTCTTGTTTTTACTTGAGGAGAGTGGATTTGACGACCCTTTTCCTCGTTTGTCGTCACCCTCCGTAAAATGCCCCAATAACCATGCAATTTATCCAACTTCACCGTCCTTCCTCCTGTTCCGCCAAACTTTGTTCAGCGACGAAAGTGATGGTTTGCATAGTTCAACTGATTTGAAAGGAATTGTAGCAGACTCCTTTCATTGGGGCTAACGTTTTCAGCTGATTCGTCGGACTGAACAAGACACAGTTTGTTTTCAACAGTTTGTTTTCAAACTTCAAACAGAACGAAATCAACTTTTAAATTTTGAAAAATGACTTCTACGAAGTTGAAGCAGTTGCCTAAGCGGTGAAAGCAACGACAATGAAAACTAAAATCTTTAATATCAAGTACGTACTGCACAAAGTAGTAGCTTGTCAAAGTCAAAGTTAAAAAGGTCAATGGATTTTGAAAATCGAAAAGCGGTAATGAATGACAATTCAAGCCTTAGTCGATTTTGTTCGCTCTTGTGCCATTCTGTATGGCTTAAGATGGGAAAACTTTGCTGGAAAAGAAATTCTTAGCTCGCATTCGTCGCTTCAGAAGCAAAACAACATAAGTAGCATTTTGACACTTTTGAGATATGGCAGTTTAAAAGTTTTATGCTCTAACACTGACCTGTCGGTAGATCAAATCGGAAAAATGTCTGTATACGAAATGTTCACCAAACACCTCGTTATACTTTGCTGCAGTCCGCTGATTTTCAGCCTCCGTGTATGGTAAGTTATCTTATGATAACTAAAAACTTCCTGCACTTACGATATTTTAACCACTCAAACATGCTTATAGCGCCAGTGTTAAAGCTAAAACAACGCTACAGCAAAATATCGTAAGTCCAATTTTCTATGTATTTACTTACGATACTCTGCTACTAATAAAATTGATAGGATCCAAAAACATGCGTTTTTAGAACGTAGCTCGCTTAATAAGAGGAGTTGGACTTGCGTTCTTTTGCCAAAAGTTGCCTTATAGCTCTGCCAACATTTTGTATATCCTAACTCCATTTCACTAAAAATGTGACTTATGTTGTTTTGCTTCTGAAGCGACGATATATACTCATGGGAAGCACAAATAAAAGGTGATTTGAAAATTTGCAAATTTTTGTATGAAAATTTTCCTCCCATGAGGATTATGTAAATGTGTAATGTTGTCATTGAGGGTTTCTGATGATTATGCTATATAAAGTGGTCACAGTTTTCTGTACACATTTTTCAGACTAGTTTAACTTTTTTAATTGACTAAAGCGCCAAGCTTCAGCTTTAGGCTTCTCTTTTCTGGATAGCTGTACAAACGTTCACATTGACAGCAAAAATGATGGTTGCATAGTTCAGCTGAATATGTAAATTGATCGTTAGATCATGGATATTGCTGAAATTATTTCGTAAACTGATTTGTTGTCAATTCTTGCTGGAAACTTTGTTCGCCTTTGTTCGTTGGTTGTTGTGTTCTGGGCTTAAACGAGCTCCCCCCCAATTCGTTCTCTGCTAAAAATTGCTCCCCAGGGTGGGTGGTGTCTCTTTGGTATCAATGTTTAGATAAAATCGCTCGGATTCACGAAAGTTATTTCAAGATCTCATTTTATCTATAAGAGCATATCTGCAGCATTTCAATATTTTTTAATGAACTCTCTTCAAAATTAAATGCTTCTCTGACTTTAGCCCCCCCTTTAGACTTTAGAAGTCTCCCTCCTCCAGAAAAACCCTAGAATAGGCCAGGTGTTTGTACTTAAAGTTGGTAGATGTGACACAGTTAGTTTAACACATCATCAAACCTTTTTGTTTGTCTTTGGAAACTTATTTATTTTAGTATATACGTAGCAGACTTCTTCACTGTATAAAGATAATTTATTTGATTTAACCGTTGTAAACAAAACCTGGTTACTGAGGTTACTTAAAAATGAAGAGTTTTCAAAATTCTAATTCTGTTCCTTTTCTGAAATACAAACGACACATTGTGTTTGTTTATATTATTCTTTTAGTGAAACTCAACGCTATGCCTGCGTAAAAATTGCTGAAGTTTTGACTTACATAAATTCAAAGTGCCCCACCGAAGCTACAAGTCAGCTTGTTTTTTATAAATTGCTCATTTTAGGCTGCTCCTGGCTACCATATGGCAAAGCAGATCATCAAGCTGATTAATTCTGTAGCCAAAGTCGTGAATAATGATCCAATTGTGGGCGATAAGCTGAAGGTATGCTATGTAGTTGTATCTTGGGCACGGTTTCCTTTACACAAGTTTTGCTTTATTCCTTGTTATAAAGGAGAAGAATATTTAGTTAAGTGCAATTCTTTTATTTTCGAGATTCTCTTAATTATTCATCACTTCCTTTTTACTTTACCGTGTTAATTTATTTTTAGTATTTTGTATTTTAGGTAATTTTTATGGAGAACTATCGTGTGACCCTGGCTGAGAAGGTGATTCCAGCTGCCGATTTGAGTGAACAGATTTCCACGGCCGGAACCGAAGCCTCTGGCACTGGAAACATGAAATTCATGGTATATTCTCCTTACCTTGTTTATTTTTATAATGTGAAAAGTATATTATTTGTCAGTAGCCATCAAAAATAGTTTGTCAAAATTGGTTTGGGGTTACCTCTCATTGCGAAAGGATGGGAAAAATAGTTTGCCGGAAGTTTCTCAAACTTTCGTGCTGTTGCCGTTGCTGTTTTGTTAAGTTGTCATTTTGTAATCTATTGTCGGACGTATCGTCATAAAGCAAACATCAGTAGGCAGTGTGTATCAAATTCCATCTGTTCAGTTTGTCTACAGTATATATTAATAGTATAACACTGTAACTGTCTTGTAGCTGAACGGATCCCTAACAATAGGAACACTGGACGGTGCAAATGTTGAGATGGCGGAAGAAATGGGTAAAGAGAACATCTTCATATTCGGCATGACTGTTGAAGAGGTTGAAGCTTTACAGAAGAAAGGGTTTGTGATTAAATTGAATCAATTCTTTTGTTGACATGCTCATGAGCTTTTAAGGGGGGGGGGGGGCTACGAATTTCACTAAAAGTTCGATGTTGGAAAAGCTAGCTAGTCTTTTGCCACATAATAGTATTAGGTTTAGTGTAAAATAGTTTAAAGTTTGAAAGAATTCCATGCAGCGTAGCGTCCTGTGGAGCCATCAGAAGTTGGTGTTGTCGGTCCAAAGCTCGACATGACACGTACACAAACTTCGCCTCGCCCTGCTTTGCACAAAGTACGGTACCCAAATATTCCAGAAATTAGTTCTGATATACAGCGCTTTGATATCGTGTAAAATAATCTCTAGACCATTGCCTACTTTTCTGTGCTATACGATCAAAGTGCGAAAAATTTGGTGCTGTAGGTCTGTACGGGTGGAGGTTAACTAACTTCTAATGAGCTGTGGTTTACCAAATGAGCCAAACTTTGCTGCAATTAATACTCCAAGTATCTGTCTCAACTTTGGTATAAATGACGTGATTTCGTTAATCCCTGCGTTCGCAGTGCTGGATTATATTATCGACATTGTCGCTGTTATTTGGTGCCATTTCGAAGATGTGAGCCAATTACTCCAAAGTACTGTGGCAGAATCGGCTGAAACTTTGCACATTACAGGCCAGTGAGTGTACCAAGATGTGCCGAAAGCTATGTCACTAAATCTCGCTCCAATGTTTAGAAATGCTAGATTGATTTCTCAAAGTATGGATGGCTATCGCTCAAAGCTCTAAGACAGTTGTAAGCGAATACTGAACGAAGGAAGTGTCATATCGAAAAACGGATTTCATATTCGGATTCAGCAGGTCAAATAACCCCTATAAGCACCTTTTCGGCAAAATCGGAGACAAAAAATTTTTTGACCCCATTTTTACTGCGCTTAGCTAGCTTTTCAGGTGCCCCTATTAGAGCCTAACATTTGGTAAAAAGCTGGGGTAGGCTAGGGGCTGTCAATTTTATTAGATCGAAAACGGCGCACGGTCACTTTGCAACTTTTTGCCAAATTTCCAACTTTGAGCTGTTATAGCTGAAGAAGGAAGCAACGCTGGAAAGCCGGAATACTTTTAATATTTAGCACTAGTAATAGTTAACATTTATGGCTGAAAGTTTCAGAATTGGTCAAACCGTTAATCCACGAGAGCTGAAAAACATTTTTGAAAAATCCCATTTTTCGCACCAAAATTTGTACTTTGGCGTCCTGCCCAAAACGGTGTATATGAGATATATTGTTGCCCACCCTAAACTTTTTTTATGTAGGGGCGCGATAGCGCCCCTACATAATATGGGTGTAAAGGCGTCTGCGCGGCCCCTGGAGACCGTTTGGGCCTGATGCCAGCTAATTAGAGGTCCGGGAGGGGTAAAAAGGTTACCATCGTAAAGTACTCGAGTAGTATCACCATACTTTTGGTTAAAATTCGGAACTTCGAAATTTTGCACTAGGCGATAGTTACCGTGCGGTTTTTTTTCTCGGTTAATAACGCTTATTGGAAGTGCATTTTCTAGCGAAGTGTTGGAACGATGTGGGCATTTTGGTCCAATGCTACTATGATATGTTGGTAGACAGTATCCCCCCATGCTACCAAACGAAGGTCATTTTGGCACTCGGCCAATTTTGGCTCTGTGCCAAGGTCCCAAAGTCGGACTTTCGCTATTTTGGCACTTCGGTTGAAATCAACTTTTTTTCACAGGCTAGCAGCTAGATCGGTTTGGTTTATTTTATTTGAATATTTGGGACTATGCGCTCAAAGTAACGAGGGGGATTTTTTAATTTCGCTCTGTAGCTTTCAGAAGATGGGCCCAAACTTTGCATTTTTTGGCCTGTTTGGGCGAAAAGTTTCTAAGTCCCACTTTTACTAGAAATGGCCTAAAAGTCACTAAAAATGGCGTTTTTTGGCCGTGCCGATGTCGTGCCAACCCGTTCGTAGCCCCCCCCCCCTTAAGGTGCTGGTATCGCTTTGTGTAAATTCGACCCTGCAAGCTTCAATTCTTCATGAAAGTGGATGTAACTTTCCAAATACATCATTTTCGTGCTCTTTAACATTCTGGGACCAGTCCCAGATTTTTAGGTGTAAAGATAAGAAAGTTTTGGTTTTTGCCCTTATTCTCTCAGGGTCACAAATGAAAGTCTTCAAAAGTGGTCAAGTTGGATATCAAATGAAAGCCCTTGGCGAGGCGATCAACTTTTGTCATTATGCCACCCACAAAAAACAGCTCCACCGACATGTGGGTGGGTGCCCCACCCACAGTGGGTCCGGTGTGGGTCAAAAATGAAAGTCTTCAAAATGGTCAAGTTGGGTATCAAATGAAAGCCCTTGGCGAGGCGATCAACTTTTGTCATTATACCACCCACGAAAAGTGGCCCCACCGACTTGTGGGTGGGTGCCCCACCCACAGTGGGTCCGGTGTGGGTCAAAAATGAAAGTCTTCAGAAGTGGTCAAGTTGGGTATCAAATGAAAGCCCTTGGCGAGGCGACCAACTTTTGTCATTATACCACCCACGAAAAGTGGTCCACCGACTTGTGGGTGGGTGCCCCACCCACAGTGGGTCCGGTGAGGGTCACAAATGAAAGTCTTCAAAAGTGGTCAAGTTGGATATCAAATGAAAGCCCTTGGCGAGGCGATCAACTTTTGTCATTATACCACCCACGAAAAGTGGTCCCACCGACTTGTGGGTGGGTGCCCCACCCACAGTGGGTCCGGTGTGGGTCAAAAATGAAAGTCTTCAAAAGTGGTCAAGTTGGGTATCAAATGAAAGCCCTTGGCGAGGCGATCAACTTTTGTCATTATACCACCCACGAAAAGTGGTCCCACCGACTTGTGGGTGGGTGCCCCACCCACAGTGGGTCCGGTGAGGGTCACAAATGCAGGCCTGTTGCGGTTCCTATTTTTCCTATTTTTTCCTATTTTTTCGAGACATTCCTATTTATTCCTATTTTCAGCCGAAATTCCTATTTTTTCCTATTTTTACTATTTGACCAGAGTAATTTGTCATCGGATCTTGGCTATTTTTGTTGAACAGAACACAAAACTTTTTTAAGTTTTGAATGGCAACAGTTTTTGGGAACAATTTTGCGCCTTCGGCGCTATTGTGTTTTCTTTGTTTTTAAAACGCCCTTGTCTTACCTTTACTTATTGGTCCTCTAATTAACACTACCTTAGTATTTGGTACATAGTTGCTTTGGGTTACTAAATTTTTCATTGAAAAATTAGAAGCTTTATACACCGTTGTCACAACATTTTCCGGTTTTAAAAAATTCTTTTTTACGACAGAATCCACCCGGATTAAGTTAAGCTCCCAAATTTTTGGTAGTTGGGCGTATAGACAACAGGCTTAGGCATGTATATGCGCATTTCATAATTTGAATATGCAGTGCTCGATGCACATCCACGCTAGCTTTACTCATGCGTTAACCTTGGGTGTTTGTGTTTGTTTGTTTGTGTGTGTTTGTTTGTCAATTTAGTTCTAGCATTTTTAGCATTTATATATATATATATATATATATACGTAAATGTTAGATTCCAACCAAAACATAGAGTACCTATACAAGTAATTGCCCTGGGGGTCTGGGGCGGGTATCTCAAAAAAGATTAGAGATATCTCTAAAATTGAGAGCCAGTATCAATTTTCTGGAGCGCTTTGACCGATATTTTTCAGTAATTGTCCCTTTGCTGTCGCTTGAAAGAGTGCACCCAATACCAGAATTTTTTCTCATTTCACAAATAAAGTGTGTCATTGCATTTTTTCTGTAGGCCAGAAAACTTATTTTCATAACTTTAAGGTTTGAAACGGATTTAAACAGTTAACAATGAATTCAGACAGTTTTCGACATTTCTCCGAATTTCCAGAAAATTTTTTGTAATTTCTAGTTTTGCCAAATTTTTTCAAACATTTTGCATCTTACCAGAAAAAGTAGCGAGTTTTTTTTCGAATGCTTCGGAAAAACAAAAACCGTTATTTCCCGTTGTTTCCCTTCGGTGACCATCCCTGGTTAAATCCAGATTAAACTGAACCAATTTTAATAGCGTCGCCCCAGATTTCCCATTGGCCGAGTCCCCGATTGGTCAAATATTTCAGCTTCAAATATTAATCCTATAATATACGTGGTTCTAATCCCTGAAAATTGCGACACCACCGTTCATCAAATTAAAGATCAGAGTTACAAGCTCTCGAGACATTTAAAATCCATAGTATATACAGGGTATTTTTTCGGGGAGGCGGCAGCCTCCTCGAAATTGAACTTCCTCCCCGAAATCGCCCGTTCCCGAGATTTTTGCTTCCCCACCCCGGGAGATTTTTTGTGTGCCCAAATTTTAAAAAATCTTCCACCCACTTTCGTCCCCCCCCACTTTTCGGCAAGCCCCCTGCTTTTTGGGGGTCGCCCAAAAGTGTCGAAAAATCAAGTTTTTGAGGTCTAATTTTAAAAAATTTTCTCAATTTTTAGCTAATTTATGGACTTATAAGTTAATTTTAAGCGTAAAAACAGCGATTATTTGTGTTTTTACCTAAAAATGCTAAATTCTGGCCAAACATTTTGGTATTTTATATATACCTTAGACTCGCCCCCCCCACATTTCGGAAGCCCCCCACTTTTCGGAAGCCCCCCCCCACTTCCCCCTCCCTTGGGGGGGGGGGGAAGCCACCCCCACTTACAAAACCCTAAAAAAATGCCAGAATACCATGATATAATTGCTCTTTCTTGGTGAAAACAACAAATTAAGCCTTCATCTTAAAGCTGGGAATTCCTATTTTTTGACCAAAATGTTCCTATTTATTCCTATTTTTTGATGGTAAAATTCCTATTTTTATTCCTATTTTTTGGAAAAGCCCGCGCAACAGCCCTGCAAATGAAAGTCTTCAAAAGTGGTCAAGTTGGATATCAAATGAAAGCCCTTGGCGAGGCGATCAACTTTTGTCATTATACCATCCACGAAAAGTGGTCCCACCGACTTGTGGATTGGTGCCCCACCCACAGTGGGTCCGGTGTGGGTCAAAAATGAAAGTCTTCAAAAGTGGTCAAGTTGGGTATCAAATGAAAGCCCTTGGCGAGGCGATCAACTTTTGTCATTATGCCACCCACAAAAAACAGCTCCACCGACATGTGGGTGGGTGCCCCACCCACAGTGGGTCCGGTGTGGGTCAAAAATGAAAGTCTTCAAAAGTGGTCAAGTTGGGTATCAAATGAAAGCCCTTGGCGAGGCGATCAACTTTTGTCATTATACCACCCACGAAAAGTGGCCCCACCGACTTGTGCGTGGGTGCCCCACCCACAGTGGGTCCGGTGTGGGTCAAAAATGAAAGTCTTCAAAAGTGGTCAAGTTGGGTATCAAATGAAAGCCCTTGGCGAGGCGATCAACTTTTGTCATTATGCCACCCACAAAAAACAGCTCCACCGACATGTGGGTGGGTGCCCCACCCACAGTGGGTCCGGTGCCCCACCCACAGTAAGTCCCACTTTTACTAGAAATGGCCTAAAAGTCACTAAAAATGGCGTTTTTTGGCCGTTTGGTGGTACCCATATATAGTAAATCCGGTGCCCCACCCACAGTGGGTCCGGTGTGGGTCAAAAATGAAAGTCTTCAAAAGTGGTCAAGTTGGGTATCAAATGAAAGCCCTTGGCGAGGCGATCAACTTTTGTCATTATGCCACCCACAAAAAACAGCTCCACCGACATGTGGGTGGGTGCCCCACCCACAGTGGGTCCGGTGCCCCACCCACAGTAAGTCCCACTTTTACTAGAAATGGCCTAAAAGTCACTAAAAATGGCGTTTTTTGGCCGTTTGGTGGTACCCATATATAGTAAATCGGGGTCGCGGAAAACGATGAGCATACTGCCGAGGTCGGTGGATGTGGCCCCTGACCCACAGCGCCCACCCACAGTGGGTCCGGTGTGGGTCAAAAATGAAAGTCTTCAAAAGTGGTCAAGTTGGGTATCAAATGAAAGCCCTTGGCGAGGCGATCAACTTTTGTCATTATACCACCCACGAAAAGTGTCCCCACCGGCTTGCAGGGTGGGGTGCCCCACCCACAGTGGGTCCGGTGTGGGTCAAAAATGAAAGTCTTCAGAAGTGGTCAAGTTGGGTATCAAATGAAAGCCCTTGGCGAGGCGATCAACTTTTGTCATTATACCACCCACGAATAGTGGTCACACCGACTTTTGCGTTGCTGCCCCACCCACAGTGGGTCCGGTGTGGGTCAAAAATGAAAGTCTTCAAAAGTGGTCAAGTTGGGTATCAAATGAAAGCCCTTGGCGAGGCGATCAACTTTTGTCATTATACCACCCACGAAAAGTGGTCCCACCGACTTGTGGGTGGGTGCCCCACCCACAGTGGGTCCGGTGAGGGTCACAAATGAAAGTCTTCAAAAGTGGTCAAGTTGGATATCAAATGAAAGCCCTTGGCGAGGCGATCAACTTTTGTCATTATACCATCCACGAAAAGTGGTCCCACCGACTTGTGGATTGGTGCCCCACCCACAATGGGTCCGGTGTGGGTCAAAACTGAAAGTCTTCAAAAGTGGTCATGTTTGGTATCAATGAAAGCCCTTGGCGAGGCGACTTTTGAGCTTTTGAGGACTTTTGAGGCGACCCACGGCTGACCAGATCTAGTTCAACTGGTTCAAAGTTGAAGCTGTTCCCGGTTCAAGCTGCTGGAGATAGCTGGAAGGCTAAAATTTTGCATACAAATTGCCTACGGCATTTTTCAAGCTCCTTATATATATAAGTAAGCACACAACTGGAAAGGGAACCTTTAAAACGACAGAAGGACAAGTAATTAAAATGCTCCTCCGGAGCATGAAAAAGTAATATGGGTGGTGGTGAGGTTGTAAAATCAAGAGAGGACTAGTCTTAAAAATGCTTAATATGGGGCTAGGTTCAAAAAAAGAAGAGGACTAGGTTGTGGGCGAATTAATATGGGCACAGCTTCGCCGAGCAACCCATATTCGCGGGCTTTCACGCTTCGCCATGGCGATTGTCATATACAAAGCGATTAATGTCGGCAATAACAACAATTCCAGCAGTTCAACAATCGCTGCAAGTTGCTTGATAAAAAGTTAGATTAGCTAGGTATATATACGTCAACTATATAGTAATTTGGTTGTGCTGGACTACTGCAAGCAACGAGAAAAAACCAAGGCTATGATTGTAAAGCTAGCGGTTCAATGGAAATAGAAGATCGTCGGAGAGTCCTGAAATTATTGTTGAAATATAGCTTTTCTTATAAATGGTTAAAATGCACACTAATATTAAGAGTTTGTTGAAAGAAATGTTTGCTTCCATTAAAACTCGTTAATCAGAGTTGTATATATTATTTACGCACCGTAACTAAATCTAAACACTGGTATACGTTTGTGTATGTGTATAACTTCTTCAGTCCGCGAATATGGGTTGCTCGGCGAAGCTGTGCCCATATTAATTCGCCCACAACCTAGTCCTCTTCTTTTTTGAACCTAGCCCCATATTAAGCATTTTTAAGACTAGTCCTCTCTTGATTTTACAACCTCACCACCACCCATATTACTTTTTCATGCTCCGGAGGAGCATTTTAATTACTTGTAATTTGATATGTTGGCTAACGTTGGGAGGGAAAAGTAGGTCTCTCCGACGATGTCGTGCCAACCCGTTCGTAGCCCCCCCCTTAAGGTGCTGGTATCGCTTTGTGTAAATTCGACCCTGCAAGCTTCAATTCTTCATGAAAGTGGATGTAACTTTCCAAATACATCATTTTCGTGCTCTTTAACATTCTGGGACCAGTCCCAGATTTTTAGGTGTAAAGATAAGAAAGTTTTGGTTTTTGCCCTTATTCTCTCAGTACATGGTCGCTACACCGGATTGGTTGTCATGGCTGGAAAGAGGACGCCAATATGAACATTTTTGCTTTTACAACTTTTGAGCTACCTCTAGTGGTTAAGGCAGTATAAACCAAAAACCATTTTTGGGGTCAAAAAATGGCCATTTTTGAAGAAATCGGTTTTTTCAAAATTATTGCCAAATCTTACAGACAATTTTGGCTTATTTATACTCAATCAATACACCGTCCAATAGCGCATTTTATCAATACCTATTCGCTGGAGTTCGTTGCTTTGAGCTAGAGAATTCGCCGAAAAACCATTTTGGCAAAATTGCGATTGTTTTGTTTTGAACATTGATTTCTCAAAAACTACTCAATGGATTCGCGTGATTTTTGGCTGAATGAAAATTCGCCCTATTGCGGAGGGACATTTTTCTTGGTTTGAGCTAAAACAACTCCAGTTGCGAGAAAACTGCATACAAAGTTGCGAAATTTCGTGTCATCACACGTTTGCCGGATTTTCTGGAGTATTGAGGCTTGTTGAGCCAAATACAAAAAAATGCCCCTCGGCCCACATATCCTTCATATCATGGCACAAGAAGAAATTTTGGCCGATTTTACAGTTTTGAGAAATCAATGTTCAAAACTTTTTGGTCCATATTCAGTCTGTCAGTCGCCAGCATGTCGGAACGTTTTTGCTATTTTCTTGCCAATTTTGCTAGTTTCGTAAGCTCATGTTAATATACAGATCATAAGCTTTAAAACGATGTATAAAGCTCTTTCCAACTCCCAAAATTGCTAAAGTTATAGCGTTTCGAAAAATCACCACAAAAGCACTGCACAAAAGGATACCAGTACCTTAAGTGGTGATCCATAAAAGGCTTTTGCCCCTTTTGTATTTTTCATTATCCAGTAAAGTAAAGATTATTGGGTTTGTAATCGCTCTTTAATTAACGAATAACGTAAATTGTTGCAAAATATAGTCCTCTATCCTGCAAAAGTTTGCTTGCGACAAAAATTGAGCCTTTTGTTGTTAGCTGTTTGCATGTTTTAGGTATAATGCTGGTGATTTTATTCAGAAGAATTCGGAACTGCGTCAGTGCATTGAACAGATTGAGGGTGGCTTTTTCAGTCCAACTCGACCCGATCTTTTCCGTGATGTTGCAAACATACTTCGTCATCATGACAGGTATTGCTTGGATTCAAACATTTCATTCTAGCATGTTACAGTGATGATTCCTTTTGGGCACATTGATGGTTGACGGCTCAAATCAAGATGAAATTTGACGAATCTTTCCAAAATTCTTTTAGCATTGTAACATCCTCCGCGCAATCCCGCTTCAAAACTTCGACGTCTGCGTTTCTTTTTTTTTTTTAATGATAATTTCCTCTCTCTAACTACACCACCCCCCCATATTTTTCAAACACCACAAAACACATCCTCGCCCGAAAAAAAAATAAAAAAAAAATCAAACCGCGCCCACAAAATCCAACCACGCCTTTTTTTTCTTTTTTTCTTTTATTTTCATTTTTTTTTTATTTTTTTAAATTTTTTCTTTTTTTCTTATAGGAAAATAATATAATTAATATCAAACAAAAAAAAATTTTTCTTTTTACACAGGATAACGCCCCCAATTTTTTTTTTTTATTACAACAATAGTTGTAGGACCCCAGGATTACATATAACCCCCCTCCGGTAATGGTGGTTTTAACAAATTTTCCCAATAAAGAAAAAGATTTAACTTAAATAAAACTTCCACATTTAAGCTCTTCCTTTCTTCGAACTTTCCAAAATTCACTCCGTCCCCCGAACGCTTAAATTAAACCCCCCCCGTTTCCAAGATTCTCTGAGAAACTCAGGACAAATATACAAGAATAAAAATGCTCCGGTGGAGCATGAAAAATGCAATATGGGTGACATTAGGTTGTAAATGGACAGAGGACTAGGTTTTAAAACGTTAATATGGGAGGGGCAGGTTGTAAATGCCAGGAGGACTAGGTTAAAAGCGCACTAATATGGACCAGCTTCGCTGAACAACCCATATTCGCGAAAACTATCCAGAGTTTCTATCGGCTGCTGCTTGCTGTTGATATTGGTAGTTCTTCGAAAAATTGTACGATATGTCAGCACGGCCTGCAAGTATATATATGTGGCCGTGCTCCTTTATTATACAACTTAATAATACACGTACATAATGTCAACTGCTTTTCGCATCAACTTAATACAAGATTCTGCGCTGACACTGCAGAAAAAACACCTTGAACACCTTTCTACCAGAACTGCATTGTTTATTTGGAATAAGCTTTAATATTTCAAAATCGTCCCGCTTGCTTTGAAAGTTGAAGAATGCAGGATGTCATGTATGTCATGTGGAGTGGAGCATGAGTGACCGCGAATATGGGTTGTTCAGCGAAGCTGGTCCATATTAGTGCGCTTTTAACCTAGTCCTCCTGGCATTTACAACCTGCCCCTCCCATATTAACGTTTTAAAACCTAGTCCTCTGTCCATTTACAACCTAATGTCACCCATATTGCATTTTTCATGCTCCACCGGAGCATTTTTATTCTTGTCCTATTTCATTTTTAAGGTTCTCAGTAAAAAGCAAAAACGTTAAAGCTGTGTGAAAGAAACTTTAAAAATTCCGCAAATCATTAATCGTCAACCGAAAGTACAGAACAAAGAAGCTTGAAAAGTTCCAATTTCTTCCTTTTTCTCTATTTTGACAGAAATCCAACATCCAGTACCCATGGCTGCAATAGTTTTAGTTACTGCATATAGCATATAGCACTCTACTGCAGCGAAACCAAATGCAAACTTTACTGTCAGTGAAGGAAACTCATAAGACACGATTTGCAATGCTCTTCCGTACTTGTATACAAAGTTTCAGGCGATTGCTCTTTGTCTCTTGCTAGTGATAGGCCGTGCTGCACTTCAGTCTTCAGCAGCACTCTACTGCAACGCAACCAGACGCAAACGTCAATGCCAAAGAAGGAGACTTACACGGCACAATTTCTAATGCTATTCCGCTGCTGCCTGCAGAATTTCAGGCTATTGAAAGTTATCTGTAGTTAGTTATAGGCCGTGCTGTACTTCAGCAGCACTCTACTGCAGCGCAACCACATGCAAACTTTACTGTCGGTGAAGGAAACTCATAAAACACGATTTCCAATGCTCTTCCGTGCTTGTATACAAAGTTTCAGGCGATTGCTCTTTGTCTCTTGCTAGTGATAGGCCGTGCTGCACTTCAGCAGCACTCTACTGCAACGCAACCAGACGCAAACGTTAATGCCAAAGAAGGAGACTTACACGGCGCAATTTCTAATGCTATTCCGCTGTTGCCTGCAGAATTTCAGGCGATTGCAAGTTATCTATAGTTAGTTATAGGCCGTGCTGTACTTCAGCAGCACTCTACTGCAGCGCAATCACACGCAAACTTTACTGTCGGTGAAGGAAACTCATACGGCACGATTTGCAATGCTCTGCTGCACTTGTGTGCAAAATTTCGGGCGATTGCAACTTAACTGTAGTTAGTTACAGGCCGTGCTGTACTTCTGCAGCACTCCACTACAGCGCAACCACATAGTAACATCGTAATAAGTATACAAAACGTATCTATAATAGTTTGTCATGTCCTAAACAATCTGTATGCCGAATTTCAAATACCAGTGACGAAAGAATAACTTGTTATCGACTGTGCTGTGTTTGGGGCAGCACATACAGCACGGTGGAAGCTACAGAGTGCACTAACTAACATAGCTACAGTTCCTCCTTACTACAGACATAATTTTCACCAAGTTTCATATGTTTAACCGTTTACAGTAAGTCTACAGACAGCGTGCTATGGTTGCTGCATAGCAGTACAGCACGATAGCAGCACCGCACAGCGCTGCGACTATGCTCATCGTTTTCAGCGACCCCGATAACCCTTATATGCGTCCCACTATATGGCCCAAAACAGCATATTTAGGCCTATTTTTGACTATTTCCTGTAGAGTTGGGACTTAGAAATTTTCCGAAAATGGCTATTTGGCCGGACCAACTTTGGGCCGGCCGCCAGAACGATCCTGGCCAGATATCAAAAATCGCCCTCGTTAGGACATATAAACCCTTCCGTAGATCCTTATGCAACAAACCACGTCTCTCTAGCGTCTTCCCTGAGTCCTGTAGCTTTGACAAAAAATTGGCCATTTTTGGCCATTTTAGCGCCAAGTCCACTTTTGGCCGGCCGTACAGGTGGCCGGCCGGGCCGGGCAGCGAAAAAATATCAAAAAGGTTCACTTTCGGGGTATATACGTTCAGAAAAACCAAACTTCACCTGCTGAAAATGCCCAGATCGTTCTAACACTGCGACAGAAAATTGCATTTTTCCAAGCGTGACTTACACGGAAAAAAAAACAAACGGACCTAACTTGCCCGGAAGCGAAAATTTTCAAAGTTGGAAATTTTGACCAAAACTTTTTTGCGACTTGTAGTACTCGTCGTGTAGATTCCAACGATACCAAAATTGTCCAGTTTGGTTGAGTATTTAGCTGGCACGGAGCTCGAACGGGTCTCCAAGGGCCGCACTGAGCCTTTTACACCCATATTATAGGGGAGCGCTCTCGCGCTCCCCTATAATACTTCATATACCAGCTTAATCTTTTTAAAAATTTCTATTATATATATATTTTTCAAAATCCAGAAACCTCGTCAACATTTGTTATGGGTTTGCGTTCGTTTTTATGCAGGTTTGAATATTTTTCCACTAAAAGTTAAGTCTCTGAAGCAAACTTTAACGGATTTCATTATGGTTTTGAGCTACAGATCAGAAGTCCACTCGACGAAAAATTTGCGCCTTCGACTCGCCGTTGTTATCCTTCATTCTGTCAAAGAATGGTCAAAATCAGCCAGCTGCAAATTTTGTTGTATATACGTATACGTACGTACATACATAGCCGTTTTAATTGCATAAAAACCTAATTTCATAAACTAAATTTTATTGCAAGCAACACGTTTGTGAATTGTTTTACTTTACCGAGCCTATTTAGTGAAATTCCGAGTTTTTCTGTAAATTTGGTTTTGTAAATTTTCACTTATAAAGAATCGACTTTTAGACGGTCTCTGAATGTAGGTTCTTAACAAGAAAATTACAAGTGAAAAACGAAAGTAAGTTCGACATTTTTCGTAGTAGTATATAGATAGTTATATACTCACTTTTTTCTGAAAAATAAGAGGTGCGTAACGCTACGCTACGGTGGGGTCGCCTTTTTTGCGACTTGTAGTACTCGTCGTGTAGATTCCAACGATACCAAAATTGTCCAGTTTGGTTGAGTATTTAGCTGGCACGGAGCTCGAACAGGTCTCCAAGGGCCGCACTGAGCCTTTTACACCCATATTATAGGGGAGCGCTCTCGCGCTCCCCTATAATATTTTTAGAAAATTTTCGAAAATCCCTTCAAGTTCCTCTCTAGAAAAGTTCCGTATAATAAATCTAGGTTACTGGCTTTTGATTTATGTATGTAGTTGAAATTTTACGAAATTTGACCAAAATTGACGGCATATTTGCACTGGAAAAATTCCTATATTTTCCTATTTTTTGCTAGAAAAATTCCTATATTTTCCTATTTTTTCGCGAAAAATTCCTATATTTTTTCCTATTTTTTGTAAAATGCCCAGTAGGCGCCCAGTAGTTAGTTTCGTTGTATTCATTAGAAAGAGAAAATACTAAGCTGCATTTTGATATAAAAATGGCTTCTTAACTCTAATGAATGAATGAGTAATAAGGGTTCAAATTTGATGTCTCCAAAAGGAATCACCACCTTAAGTGGTTGCATGTGTCTGTAATAGAGCTTTTAACATTGGTTTTGAGTTCACAGTAATTTTTGTATTAAACTCTTTGGTTTTGAGGCTGATTCTTGAAATTCACTGACGTGATGTTGAATCTGGCTTAATATAATAATATATAATATATAATATATTTTTGTGAAAATTGCTTTTTGTTGATTTAGTCCTGTTAATAATTTTAGGTTTTTGCTGTGTGCCGACTACGATGCCTACATCAAGGCTCAAGAAGTTGTGAATGCTACATACAAGGTCAGATTTGCTTTCTGTACGAATCTGTGCACTAAGGTCGTGTCATTCTAAATTTTCAACTCTAATTTTTTCAACCCAACACGACATTTCAGTGAGGGTTATGCGTAACTGTTTTGTTTCCTTTTCTGCAATTTAACTAACGATTTATTTGCTAATCATCTGTTAAGGATACGACGAAGTGGACTAAAATGGCCCTGATGAACATTGCTAGCTCCGGCAAGTTCAGCACTGATCGAACCATTGCTGAGTATGCTCGAGAAATCTGGGGCACTGAGCCCAGCAGTGAAAAACTGCCAGCTCCCCATGAAACCCCTGTTGAATCGTAGAGATCCAGCTTCGTGTCTAGTCAGTGGTGGTAATCCTGAAGAAAATGGTGATTTTTCCTTCCTACCTTGCAAACACTGTCATTCTGTTACCTGTTTTGCATTGAATATAATGTCTGAAATTATGGACAACCTTAGAATAGATGTGTCTTTGAAATTGCATGTGATAGCTACGGCAGAATATGCATTTAGTAACTATATTTAGTGTCATAATAGTTTGATATTTGTAACGCAAATTCCATTGCATTCTTTTTTGATTTATATGTTATTTTCTATTGTTTGTGTTTATTTTGCTTTGTCAACAGTTTTATCTATTTATTTTCGTCTGTTATGTTAGTTCAACTAGCAAATGCCAAAGCTCTGTTTACTACTCTATACGGAGAATATGGGTACTTTATTTTCATGGCACTTTGTGGAAATCACTATAAATCTCTGGTGCTGTTTAACCTTACTTCTGTCTACTTTATATTAGAGTTGTCTAATTTTTTAATTTCTTAGAAGTTTGTACTGTGTAACCGTGTTGTCTCTTTGTGATAATTGTAATGGTCTTTAGAATTTAATAAATTTGAGTTCAGAGTGATTTATTAGGACAGACGTATTTACATTATGCAAATTAAGTTTAGCTCCGCCAATGAGAGGGCAGAGAAGAGAAGTATTTATTGGGACAGACTTATTTACATTAGTTTCAGTGAGCAAATGTCTAAAGATCGTAAATGCAAGAAAGTTTCACCATTTAGGTGATAACCGATGCCACATGATTACTGGAACATTTGGCCTGTTAAGCATATCTCGCCAATGTTTCTGACCCGATTCGGTTCCTCGTGGGCCAATTAGAACATGACCTATCTCGTCGTTGCTGCTGAGAATATCGTAGTCCATAACCTGAAAGTAAGAAAAGGATGCACAATAATGCGATGTATTTGTGTATACGGCAAAGTAGTAAGAGAATCACTAGCAGGTAAAGTTAATGAGCTGTTCGCGCAAGCCAGGTATTGGCTATTTGTAGCTTGTGAAATCGGAAAGGAAAATGCTAACGTTTATGATAAATATACTGAAAGCTTTCCTTTGGAGTTTTTGTTAAATTAAATAATGCAATGGTATCGGGTCTAATTGTTTATAACAGTTTGCAATTATTACCGTCAAGGCCAACTGTATTTCCGTATCAATTTTTTCTGCTGGTACTGGAAACAGGAACGATTCATTAAAGAATGGCGAAAGTGTGTGCGGTCTCACTGCTGTTTTCCTCTTCTCAACACGAACGCCTTGTTCAATCATCCAGAGCTTCACATATGGATCTATAAATATATACCATCATTAAAACTAATTTTATTTCAGACATGAATTAGTGAATTAGTATATAATAAATTTTCTTTTTAAATATACGTATACTAATACTAAACTACAGTATATATAGCATTAAGTTAATAACAATCTGGACAAATTTTGCCGTACCAGATGATCCAGTGAAATCTTTGGCTTGAATATCCCTGGCACGGATAATAATTATGGCCAATTTGGCCTTGGTTGGACTGAAGCAAAGCGATACCAGTAATTCACCGCGACCTTCCTAAATTAAAAATCCCCCATTTAAATACAAATATGTTGCTGTTTCTCTTTGACAATATTTCAATGCATACAATTGACTATCATGTCTGAATTAACAAATTGAAATCAAACTATGAAGAGCAACATAATATATTATAATAATTGATACAGTTAAAAAAGGAACCAGTAGATATATTTTTAGTTCTTACGGAATGTAGCTTTGGCTGTCTAATTCTTTTCCAGTGACTTGGACATTTATCGAATTTAATTGATTTCATTGGCAACAATATTTCTCCTATACCATTGTCCTTCACAAATCTTTCGTGATCCATAACCTGCAGACACATCGACATTTCTTCCATCTTTTTGGCCGTGTATGCTAAAGAACAACATGCTGAAAGATAATTTGTGATTTTGCAACAAAACAACGTAAAAAGTTGCATATTTTTGGTCGGTGTCAGTTATCGCGATCTATTCCAATTTGTTTTGCATTTTTCATTCACCAGTTTTTTGAGCAGACCTGGAAAAATTTGACGTAAACAAAAATGTTCCCTTTAACTAGAAAATACTTGTTGATTTAATTTGTTATCACTGGATGTAACTGGTTTAGTGGGGTTTATTTGTGTTAAGGCTTACTATAAATATGCTGACAGACACCAGGTTTTATCTGGGAAAGTTCATGCTAAGAGGGAACCTATACATAATTATTCTGTTGCAGATGATGTTACATACGTTTTTGGGTGTGCTAAAATGTCACAGCCCTTACTGATTATATACCCCTTAAGTACCCTTAAGTACCAGCCGCAGTGATTCAGTCTTTCGTGTTAGTTCTTACTTCCTTTCCTTGTTAAAGGGACGATTAAATAGAGAATTATTCTTTATTCTAAGTGTCTTTAACCTAGCGATTTTTTCATTGCACAAATGAAGATAGTGTGGAACTGTGGAGAGTTAAAATTCATTGCAAACTAAAGGAGGTTGTCGCATTTTTGTTAGTTGATCCGTACTTATGTGGATGTGAAGTGTCACGTCATGTAAACACTAAGCATTGACCGAGGTAGGATTTTTTATGACGACAAAATGACAACGGCGGATTGCACCAAGTAAAAGCACATAGATTTTTGAATGGGAAACCGGCAGTTAGCCGATATTGTACTCTTGCTAAAATTAACCCCAACCCGTTGAATCAGACTTGGTGCAGGTGCAGTCAGACTATACAGCCTACCGGGGTTAAACCTTTCTTTCTCTAGTAACAGAATTCTGAACTCTTGCTACTGTCCTTACCGTCATGTTCAGGTGAGTGCGAACTGTGCCTTCGATGTGATTTGAAAGCCATGGCGACCGTCGGTGCGGTGACACTCTCTGCCCGGGCGGACCTACTTCGAATCCGGGAAGGATGCCGTATATGATGGACATGTTTGAGATGTTGACCCCGCCGGCCAGCACAGTGACCAGAGGACAGTCCATGAATTAAGTCATACTTTAGCATGTAGTTCATACTGTCATCACTAAATAGAGATAAACAGTACATGTCTATTAAGTGATTAGAGAACACCATTTGTCTGGGGCTAATAAGCTCTTCCATTGAAATACTGACCGGAGAAAACAAACTCTCTTTATATGGAAAACATTTTGCGGAGTTGTTTCCTGCTAATCTAGCCCACTTATTTGTATGAATGTAAAATAGTTTATGAATGAATCGAAAGAAATGAAAACTCCTACCTACAAAATTTTGCAGTCCGAATTTGCGTATTTTGTGCTGCAAATGACGCAAATAGCGTTGCAGGTTGCCCAGCCCGTATCCCGTTAATTTCCTGTTACAGCTCTCTTCTGCTAAGCTAATCGACTATAAATCTGTTATTTAACAATGAAAATAATTAATATATTACTAAAGTTACTAATACACATTTATTACAAACGCCTCCATGAGCGTGCGCAATATTCCCTACTGTGTTCAGCAGCAGAAATATTCATGTTTTCTCAATAGTAGAGCAGAAGACAATACTGGAAATGTCAAAATGAATATTTAATTAGTGCTCATAGTCAGTGAGGCGCAGCAATTCGAAGTCAACTGAGGTCTGAACTAAGAAGCAAATTCTATTCTGGCTAAAAGATACCCTAGCATAGCCAGATAAGGAACAAAGAAAGTTCTTGTAGGGAGCAAAACTTTCTCTCTTTTTGGATAAGATAATTTTATTTGCTGGAAATTAGTAGACACGTCTTTATTTTTATTTAATTTGAGATGTAGACATGTTATATATTGAGAGAGCTTATGACAAGACATAATTTGATAAAGAACATGAATAAGAAAGCACCAAATTATATATGTAATTATATCTATTTGAACAATTTCTGCGTTTTCGCTGTCAAACCAATTTCGAGACTAGAAAATAAAATAAAGTTAAGATTTAGCCTACAATCCGTAGGCTAATCTTGGCCCAAGCAATGAACTTGGCTTAAATGTTTTTATTCCATGAGACCATGGAATCAGTCTTCCGAAGTGAAAGCCTGTGATATACATACACACATACACATACACACACATATATAGATAGATAACGCAATAAAATCCAAAGGAAAAAGCAGGAAAGCTGGAAAAGTTATATATCAGTGGAGGGAGGCCCAGAATTTCTGGATGAAGCTAGACTTGATAACTTGATAACATGACGCTCCCTGAAATGTAAAATGGCCACTTTTTGCGGAGTCGGTTAAGCAACAGAAACGCCTCAGCTTTATGAGACCGCCAATATAAGGAATGGCTGTAAGAAATTTGGCCCTGAAAGTTGGGCAGTTTATCAGAAGAAAGGATTTGATGCTAGGATTTGAAACTTTCAGAAAACACTATGTCAAGGGTTGAATGAAGTTCAAAGTTACTAAAATATATTAATTCGCGAAGCCAGTTGCTCTCAAAAGCAATTTCTAATTTATTCTACTGCCTCCATTAAAATCAGAAACTGAGCAAATTAATCACAATAGGACATGCAAGCAAAGCAAACTGAAGATTATGAGTTTGATAATGCTGAATGGGATTTGGTTTTGTGGCAGGTGTCTCTTTATTTCTTTATGCAAGCCTTAGCCCTGTGTGTACGTGTAAATTTATAGCTCACAAATACACAACAAAAAGTCTCGATGGTGCTCATAAATGGACTCAATTCTGCCATAGCTACTGCTTTTCTGGAATATGTCTGTTTTAGTTCGACCAACGTTCAGAAACTCGCCATCAGCCTTTGGCTCAGGTATAACCCAGGCGACTTAGCTAATCATTATTGGGTTGCCGCTTTTTCACAAAAAGGCAACCCTTTGTGTTGAGTATGTCCGTTATTTATTATTTATTATTTATTTATTTATTATTCTCCGAATTCGTGTCCCCCTCTATCTCGAGATTGGGTGGGCCGATCGGGCTGAAATTTGCAGGGGATCTGCGCATGGACCAGAACTGCTCCCGGAAGCCCCGGAAACGGAGTACCCCCGTGAGTAAAAATGAGTAAAATAAAAAGGTTGTCCAAGTGAGCTAATTTTGGTATCATTCGAAAGCTCTCGACGAGTAATGAAAAAGTTGTAATAGGGCCAAAGCACCAAAATGTACAGAAAATGAGTTACGGGGCATCAAAGGGGTCAAAAATAGCCAAAACCGGCCAAAATGGGTCAAAATTGAAAATTGTCCGATCCGGTCGATACTGGTGTCATTCGAAAGGTTGGTGAAATTGTAATGCAACCCAAAATGTACAGAAAATGAGTTTACGGGGCATCAAAGGGGTCAAAAATGGCCAAAACCGGCCAAAGTGGGTCAAAATTGAAATTTCAGGAAAAACCACAATATGGGTATCATTCGAAAGCTCTCGTTGAGTGGATAAAAAGTTGTAATAGAGCCAAATCTCTTAAATGTACGCAGCTTCAGATATGACTCCTGATAAAAGGAAAAATGACAGCGGCAGGCAACCCATTCATGCAAATAAGCTTGTTCGAAAATGAAATGGTTCATCGTCGTTAGCTCTGGTCTTTCGACATCTGGATTCAGTGACCAAGCACAGTATATATAAAACTTGAGGTAGCTACAGCCGGCCGAAGCGAAAGATTGGCAGCCCAGGCCGTCGGCCGTTGTCGAATACTAACGTGATTGAGCTATGTAGCACAGCAGCACTAGCGAAGCTAAAGCGGTAACTACATATACGATCATAGGTTAACGCAAGGGAGTCGGGGGGGGGTCCAAGCCCCCCAATCCGGACGAAGTACAAGCCCTACGTTGGGGATAAGGAGTAATGAAGAAATAGCCAAAGGGTAGGCAAAAATTGCCGAAAAAATTAGTTTTTACACTAAAATTTCAAAAAATTTCCGGCTTCGACGGAATTTTTTGTTAAACTTTTACCCTTTCCTTAAAATCAACCAAAAAGTTTTCAGTTTTTCCTAAAAATTGAAGATCTTGTTGCAAATTTTAGTTAATAAAGTTAGCGTTAATTTTTCGGAAAATTTCACTAATTTGTTTTTGAGTTTCTCTGAGTTTCTCAAACCCTCCTGAAAGTTTCAGTACAAGGTACAAGCCCCTCAAAATTTTCTGGGGACAAGCCGCCCCAGAACCCGACCCTATGTTAACATATGTATACGAGTATACCTAGTATATGTAACATAAAAGCTAAAGTAGTAGTAGTACTGAGATATTTAGTACTGGGTTTATGACCCCAAAGTGCCAGACAGACACAGTCTGTAGCAGTGTAGCAAGAATGGGTATCAGTATACATTACACAATTTGACCAGTTTAGTTTATTTAGGCTTAGACAGAAGGAAGAGGCGAGCATTTGAGCCAAAATGCCAACCCTTTATGTAATTGAATGCGCTTTAAATGTACCAATTACCCGGGCTGTTAGAGCCAGACTTCATGGGTCGGAAAAGGGAGGGAGCGTGAGTTGAGGTTAGGAAGGGAAATTACCGGGATAGGAATCAGAAAGAAAAATAGATCCCAGTCCCCTAATCCTCTTCTCAGCTGAGAATAGGAAGGAAAATTAATCACCTATTTCTAGTTACTGAGGCGCAGTTTTTAAATTCCTAGCTAGACACCACGGGACAACCCTTCTAGAAAACGACCTATACCATAAATTAGACTAAAGTTGCACAGTAAAGATAAAAACTAGAGAGAGACACCACGGGACAACCCTTCTAGAAAACGACCTATACCATAAATTAGACTAAAGTTGCACAGTAAAGATAAAAACTAGAGAGAAAGTCCACATCAGAGACCAATTCTGAATGTAAAGATAAAAACTAGAGAGAAAGTCCACATCAGAGACCAATTCTGAATGCTAGTTCGAAGTAACAAATCACAACCTAGTGAACATTACAACACTCTAAAGTATGTTCGTGAAAATCCAATGTTAGTCACAAATATGAGTACTCAATTTTTTCGAACGGTACTCTATGTGTCCTTTCAAAATCTTCCAGGATTGGGCGAGAGACCAACTACTTTCAGGATTGGGCGAGAGACCAACTAGAGTCCAAAACTACCAAATGAAATCAAGACGTTAGGTCATTTCCTATTTGATCTTTGTCTCTAACGACTGCCTTCCAGAATCCATCAACCTTGACAGTTTAAGTAGTCCGGAGTTTAGGTGTGTCACCTTTGCTCTATCTCAGTCGACTTTCACAAATTGATGTTTGAAGGCCCTTTTATGGCCAATTTGATGGAAAATGGTTTCTTTGATTCAGGTTGTCACTCCGAAAGCCGAACTCCATTTCGAGATAGTAAATAATGATAGATCTGGGCAACCCTGCCAGACTTGACGTCTGAAATTTGATGCACTTATGTTTGTGGCAGGAAAATAGCTAATGCCAAGGTACCGTTTAAAAGTGAATCCTACCTAACGAAGTTGATTATTTCCAGACCCGGTATTTTTGCAATTCCAAAACTATAAACGTAAAATTCTGGGAGCTATAAACGTAAAATTCTGGGAGCAGCAAGACTGTTTTGTAATTTTAGAGACGAATATTTGGTAACTGAACTGAAACTCAGTCAGACGAAGTTCCTTTGCTAACCAAATATAGTAGTGTCACACAAAAGAAAATTTGAGTAAACGTTGAAAAAGTTGTGATTTTTCTGAATAATTGCCAACAGCTATCAATATATAATAAGGATCAGCGAAGGTATATCAAAATTAAATTAAGCAAATCAAAATTAAGGATGAGAAGTAACAATACTGGATCAAAGATCCTTCCTAATTCGGCCCACCTAGCAAATTGGGGACCCTAAACAAGACTACGGTCTGGTAAATGTGAACTAAGAACGAATCGACGTCATTTATTAACAAATTCAACGAAACAAATGTAAGACACATACATACAGACATACAAAAACAGACGAATGAAAGTAATTAGGTACAATTATGTGCAAGGAATAAAAGTGCTGCCTTACAGCAGCAGAAGAAGACAAGCTACACTACAGCAAAACTAGAGCCAAATTCAGATCAGGTCACTGTAAAACAACAAGTAAAACCTTACAAAATAAAGCAAATTATATACCTGCAATTATGGGCAAAATAAGGCATAATTGAATATGAAGTTAACGGTACGTAATAACAAAATTCATTCAGCAACAGCAAAATTCATTCAACGTATTATTTATACATTTATTTACACAGAATGGCGATATCTACATAAGAAAAAGCATCGAAAATAACAAATTCTAGAAAAAGGGTCATCAACACTGTGCGTTATTAAAAAAGTCTGTGGAGAACGAATAGAAGAAAACAGAATTTAGAGCTCATCCAAGCTGAAGAAGACTATATATAATTACGTTTATACTTAATTAATTGCGTATAAAATAAGGACATATACAAAGGGTTAAAATTAGAGCTCCAAACAAACGAATTCCTGAGGGGATCTCCGTTCTCAGCTGGAAACCAAATGATCTACTTTTGAACAGTATCTGATAGAAATATTACATTGAAGGCTTATAAGAACACAACCACAGGAAAGCTCTACAACAAAGAAACGCAATAAAGACTATGGAGACCTTTGGACAAGAAGACTAAAGCCAACACCGTAAAGGCCGATTAATAAATCAAAAACAGAATCTGTCAGAGCAAAACAAGGCACAAATCATTAGGGTAATAATGACGGATCTCAAGTGTTTCAGATCCAGACAAAAATGACATACAATTAGCAGAAATTGAGATCTATACAAAAGGCAAAGCGAGAGAGAGAGAAAGCGAAAGTTAGAATCAGGAAAAAATAATATATATTAGCTCGTTTCAGGAACATTATAATAAACGGAATTTGGCCTGAGATTTGAGATGGCAAGATAGCCGGTTCGAGATTCCACTTCGCTATCAAAGCTGGATAAGAGCTCAGCAAAGGTCGGACGATCCTGAGGATTCATCTCCCAGCAGGAAGACATTAGGGCGTAGCTAAAAACAAATGAATCATCATGACATATAGTTGAGAGCAGAGCGAACAGATAACAGAGAGCTTGCCTCCTATCAAACCTCCTTTTATCTGTTATGTACTCTTGATACAAGGTTCAATAGGAAACATTAATTTTGAAACAACGAAAACTACGTATTCAATACAGGTTCATAACGGTAAAAGCAGACTACTGTTAATTATCTTATATATATAGAGTTTATAGTTATATATATATATATATATATATATATATATATATATATATATATATATATATATATATATATATATATATATATATATAATATATATTTATAGTTATATATATAGTTTAATTCGTACAGTTCATCGCCGCAACTGGGCGGACGTTCTAGGCGATAGTGAGGAGCCGATTTTGAGGTGATCAGTTCAACCATATCATGACTGTGCCAATCAGGATACGGATTTCCACCCACAGTCGCGATCTCCCACAGCACTACACCAAAGGACCAGCTAAAAAGATTCATGAGCAATGAATAAAATGAATTAAGACACACACCAGCCAACGTCAGAAAAGCGTCAGAAAAGGAAGTCCAGTGAAACGTGAACTAGCAGTTATTCCAATTAAGATTTTAGATTATTTAGATCGCACGCTAGGCGCCAGCACTGCTGTCAGTTTAGTTAGGGGAGATGAAAAAGATTCAACTGAATAACTTAAACAACTAAAGAAATGCGAAGGAAGAAGAATTTCTTGAGAAATCAGTCCGAGAAATCCATTTATAAAAAATCTTAGACTAAACACAGCCCACTTTGTCACTGTCTTGGCGTTACTTATTTATATGTGCAATATTTATCATCAATTTATCACGAAAGACCAAGCCAAACGAACACATCGCTTTTCTCCGTGAAAATGTGATCACGAATTGCCTCCGGTGCCATCCACTTGACTGGGAGCATTCCCTTGTTTGTCTGATGATAGATTCCCTGATCCTCCACCAATCGTGTCAGACCAAAATCAGTGATCTTCACGATACTACCATTTTCCGCTACCAGAATATTCCGGGCAGCCAGATCACGATGCACCAGGCCGTGTGAAGCAATATGAACCTAGAATGAAAGGGGATGACAAAATAATGCCGAAAATTGAAACATTGCAACATTCAAGGTAAATTGAACACAAGAAAACCCTTATACTGTCTTTTGAAGAATGAGTGCGTTTTTCCTTAAAACAATCTGCCTTTAGTTAACCTAGCCATGACATTCGTTCCAGATCAAAGAACAAATTGACTGCTGATTAATACTACTGGAAAGAAAAATAAGGAAGTAAGAATTGAACACAGCATTCTGTGTATATGTATAAATCTTCTTGGCTTCATGAAGTACACTTACCATAGCATCACAGATTTGGCGCCCATAGTCAAGAAACAATGTTCCAAAGTCATTATTTGGCGTTGACTTACTGGCTTCTAAAACAAATCAGAAACAAATCTCGGTTAACTCAGCTATGTACACATTAAGTTCACACAGCATCAAAATACAAAAACACAGGTCTTAGGAAAGAAACACTTGAAAATTAATGCATGTACATGACTACTACTAAAAAGGTTAAAAAAGAATAAAAAACTAAAGAGGTATGACCTTCTTTTTGATCTCCCGGATCGAAGAAGGGTTGAACACTGTCGGTACTGGAGCCATAGCAGCCACTGTCAGACGGGAGACTGATCTCAGAGTCAGGAGTGGGCGGTCCCTCCTGATTCTGTTCCTTCCAAAGCTGAAAATCAAACAAACATGCTTTCACAGGATCATAATCTAGAAAATCCCAATAAGAAAAATAGACTAAAGTCAAACAGCGTATTGCTGGCAACTGACACATGTAGCAGCTTATGCCGCACCGCACATCGCTGGGAAGCTCTGAAGGAACTTTTAACTGAAGTCTGAAACTGAACATAACAAAATTCCAAATCTAACTAACGTCTTCTCTGAATCTGATCATAAAATTTTTCAAGTTTCCATTCGAGCAATATTCCATTATCAAAGCCAAGGGATCCTCGAAGACGTTAAAAATTCTGATAACATGTCGATGAGGCTCCAGGCTGGCCAGTAAGCGAACTTCATGCTGAAGATGACGTGTAGCTTCCAAAGTTGCAAATCCTAAATAGAAAGTCAAAATTGTCTGTCAAACACATTTTTCAACTACTGCTACTGCTGCAGATATTGTGAACAGTAACGAAATCTATAGGCATGCAGTACAATCATTCAGTCTGTGACAAGACGTCCAGCCGGCAAAACCGACATGGAAAAATTCCAAAATAAAATGTTCACAACAGAAAACAAATACAATATTTACGAAATTCTATTGAATGCTATTATGCCCACATTTCTTTACCAAAATAGGTAGTGATTTCTTACGTGGAAGCTTTTTGACAGCCACAATATTGCTCTTGTAATCTGGTGGGAGGGGAAGATCATATCGGGCCTTGTAAACGCATCCGAAACTGCCTTCGCCCAAAAGATTGATCTCATGAACACAGCTCTCAAATCGAACTCTCTCCGAAGCGGTGGGGGTTGATGCGTCCGCTGACGAAAACAGGAGACATTCAGGCGGTGCTGAAGCGCTGATGACAGGATCATAGATGCTGTTGCGTGGCAGAACACTCTAGAAAAGAGGCACAAAGATTGTGGAAAATTGTGATCTTATTTGTAATTATTCTATCGTTGTACTTGTATAGTGTGTGCAATGCATTTGTGCGTTGAAAATTGTACACGTTGCATTCGAATTCCGGTGTCTGCTCCTTCCACTTAAGCAGCTGCGACTAGTAGGTTAGACTAAGTTGCCAATTAACGGTGTCGAGCTGACTTCGAAATACAAAGAAAAACAATGAATATAGATTGAAAGTTTGGCCAAAGCGATAAAATTCCAGCAAATTAAGCTGGACAACAACTCAAGGGTAGATAGGAAAAAGGAAAATTGTCCAGAAACCTGAAGAGCCTTGCTGTACGTCATCTTGGATGCAGCAGCTTGTGCTCGTTTCTTCTTCTTAGGAAGAACCCAACCATAGTAGACGAAACCCATTCCAGCAGCAAACAATAATGCAATCAATATAGCTCCCGCAATAGCAAAGCCGGTAACAGGCATCGTCTGAGTTTGATTGGCTAAAATAATCAAGTTTTATAGAACTGGTACAAACTGGTTAGTATTATCAAGAGTACATAATACATAAGAGTATGCTGGCATACTGGCTAGCTGGTATACTCTTACGTATTATCAGCTTGACACATCTTCTGCACGCTAACAGCTGACTCCTGTCCCCGAAAATTAGACCCCAGTCAGGGATGGATCAGGGCGAGGGGGCGACCGCCCCCCCCCGTCGCGATTCGAAGGTAGGAAAACTTAAGGAGAGAAAGAGGAAAAAGGGCAAAAAACCAAAAAATTTCGCGCCTTCGGCGCGAATTTTCTGCTTTTTAACCGCATATTTATTGCATTTGTGAAGAAAAAGCTTGAAATGCATCCGATGTTTCGGAGAAAATTACCGTGTTTGCCTGAAAATATGAAGAATTTTAAAAAATTCGTTCAGTTCTTCAGTATAAAAAATTAAAGACCCGAAGACCGATTTTATTGCAAAAACAAAAAATTTCTTCAACTTCTGGGGGGCTCCGCCCCCCGCTGGACAAAGTTTACCGCCCCCCCCCGTCACGAAATCCTGAATCCGCCAGTGACCTCAGTGACCCCACCAGAGAATTGGTACCCAGTCGAAAAAGGGATAAGCTCACTCTCTCTATGGTGGTGTGCTAAATCTCGAAAACACAAGCATAGCGGCCCAATGTTTCTAAGTGAAGGGTTTAATTTGCGGGTGAGGGGGGGATCAGCTCAGCATAGAGCATGCCGCGCTTATAATACACGAGTGTGACAGCTGTCATATTCTCATGTGTTATATATATATATATATATATATATATATATATATATATATATATATATATATATATACTCTTGCTATTATCAAGAGTACATAATCTCGCGAGCCATGCTCTGGTGCTAACAGCCCATCCCCACACTTGCGTAAATAGTGGACCCTTCGCAAATCGGTACCTACTACCAAGAGTGCATAGATATATAGATATAGATCTCCTTCAATATAGAAGAATTATGAACTCTTGCTAGTACGCAATTGCGTACGCACACTCTTTTCTATAAGAAGGCACCGCTCCTCAAATGTGACCTACCATTCCCCCCCTCCCCCGCAGAACAGACTCATTTTTCAACCCCCCTCATTTTTCAACTGACGAATCATAGGTCACATTTGCGGGAGGGTGGCTTACTGTAGAAAAGAGTGAGCATACGCAATTTCGTACTAGGTGCTGATTTGCGGGGGGGGTTCCCTAGGTACGGAATTGCGCTCCATTAGCGGGCAGAGAATGGCTCGCGAGCTGATAACAGAGAGTGAGACGCTTGCCACACTCTTACGTATTATGTATATACTCCTGCTATTATAGAGGACACTTACTAAGGCCCTTTTGCGCAGCGAGTTAAACGAGTGAAAAGAGTTAGAATAACTCAAACCTGTTCGCGCACAGGGTTAAAAAGCTTAAGCAGTTCATTTAAACTCGCTTGTTGGGATGTTATTTTTACCTCTACTTTTTAAACTAGCGCGTGAAAAGGTCGTTAAGATGATAGATATACAAGTTACATCTGTTAAAGCTTAGCTAAGCAACATCAAACATTTTACCATAACTGAGAAGGGGCTGTGGTTTACTGAACTTGGTGAGATTTAGGAGGGCTTCCGCCACATAGCCATCGCCACCTTCAGAAACAGCATAAACTTTGGCCAGGTAGAGACAACCCATTGTTAGATTGGCCACTTCATAACTGGTTTCATTCTAACATAACAGAAAACAAAATAAACAGCACGCATTTATTCATGAACAAGGTCCCAAGATTATGGTAGCTAAGCAAGATCATAGATCTGGGGTGCGTTGCAAAACATTCTTCTGAGTATCCTCCTAACCCGTTACAAAAACAAAAATAAATGGTTGGATATTTTGTCTCAGGGACCCCCAGGGTGCTTGCCTTCTTGAGGGATGTGGGGCGGATCTGACGAACTTGGTCTGCTCCGACCACATTGAATTCATTCACGATGGTCCAGGAACACGAAGAAGAAGAAGGGGTAAGGATAAATTGATCAAGGAAAGTGAGCAGAAATTGCCGTAAAAAGGTTTCCGTACCGAAATTCCAAAACACTTCCGGCTTCGCCTGAATCTTCCATTATAATTTCCTAATTTTTCAAGACAAACGATCAAATTTTGGAATTTTTTCGAAAAATTAATAATTTTTTTGAAAATTTTATTAAAAATTGTAATTTTGTTACTATTAGCGTTAATTGATTCTTGCATGTGGTACAAGCACCATCAAAAATTTAGATTCAAAGTAGGCCCCTCAAAATTTTCCGGGGACAAGCCACCAGGATCTGACCCTATGTTAATGTAGGGCAGCAACTGAAGAAGTCAGTAAATGTTAGCTCCTAATCTTCTTTAATATAATATGAGTATATAATAGGTCACAGCTTCAACAGCTCTTCCCGTGAGGTAACGGGCTCAGCGTAAACTTGGAAAAAGTATTACATTTCGAAATAAAACTTTCTTACCACTGAGAGCGCTATATTTCGGACTGTGGTCCGACTAGTGCACTTTGTAGACAGACTAGTCCAATAGACAGCAGAGTAGCTTAGGACATATCCCTTAATGTGGTTCTTATCAGTTACGTAACCGGGAGGCTCCCATAGTATCAGACCGGAATCTGTATCCTCGTCAAACAAAATAAAACGAAGACTTTTCACAGGATCAGGAGCTAAAACGAGCAAACATTTTAGCATACATTAATTGTACATACAAAATCATATCATACTAAAAATAAATCATATAATCAAATCATCAAATAAATCATAAGAATATCATACAAAATAGTTTCAAAATCTTACCAACTAAATCTACCAAAGGTTTACCAACAAAATAAATACACTACATTGAAAATACGTTGAAAGAAGATAACAAACAATTAAAAATTAGAAATGCATCAAAACAGTACGTCATACTGAAAGAATCAGCTCGCTTACGACAGACAGTGTAATTGAAGCCATGAACTTCCAAACATGAGAGTGAATGAAACTGTGTGACTCTTGGATCAGATTCGGCACGAGGTATCACTTTGCTGGTTACGGCGCGAATTCGGACAGTATAATTCCGATTAAACCGAAGAAAATCCAAATAGTAGGCCATACTTTCGTCCTGTTACAGAAAAAATTAATTGCATAAATATAATTCAGCATTGCAGTTAACAATGCAGGGATTCAGCGAGGACAAGTTGTGGTATTTCTGAACTTCTTTGGCTAATTTCATAAAACGTAAAACTTGCAGCGTGTAACAAGAGTAACTAAGAGTGTGACAAGGGCCACGCTCTTATGTAGTTATCAGGTTTGCGACATGCTCTGCAAAAAACGACAAAACGGCTAACCCCTCACAAATTACACTCATCACTTCAAAGAAATTAGCATGTTATGCCTACTTTCTAAAGCTCGAAAACACAACTCGTCAGTTAGTCCAAAGTGTTACGAGCTTCAGCGAGTTAAGTGCAAGTTTACAAATTTAAAAAAATTAAGTCAAAAATACTCAAATATTCACAAGCAATCAAAATACATAAATTTATTTGAAAAATTCTTGCTGCATTAAGACAAACCTCAGTGTCTTGTCATCAAATTTTGCCAAAAATGATACAATAAGAAAAATTTATTTTTTCGATAATGCCATTCAGTTAAAAAGAAAGTTGCACATTCAATAACTTAGTACTTTTTTTAACTAAATCGCATTGCAATTTGCAAATATCCAAACTTGTAGCTTCCGGACCAACAACTTGCAGTTCAGTTTAAACTTGCTAGACTATAGTTGGTTGCTAACGTACGATGTGAAATGACTTTGACTCCATTCGAGTGTCCTCTCCCGCGAAGTACCAATGCAGATGATAATAGCAGCTTGGATCTGTAAAACATAAATGCAAAAAACATCACAGAAGATTGAACTAATGTGCGAGAATATTATGACAATAAAAATTTTTTAAAAATAAAAAGTTTTACACATACATTAGCATAATCAGAAAATGCTGCATATTGCAGACGGAGCAAATTATGCATAAACTTAGTTGGCAGTGGCGTAAAACTAAACTACCTAAACACAGTTTAAGTAGCAATCTGCACTTGCAGACTAAACAACAAGTCAAAAAAGGAGAAAGTCAAAAATGTATATATATACGTATATATACATTCAGGATGTGTAGTCCATTTAACCAGTGCTCTCAGTCCATGATGTTCTGAATACCACTGATTGTTCACTGTCAGAGATATCGGCATGGGAGGAACAAAATCTACAACAAAGCACAATGGACCACAAAAATAAAGAAAAGATAACCAAGCATGAAATAAAAATAACTAAAACCCATGCATTAGCTAAAACCTATTCCAATTCCACGAGTCTATTTTGATTTCTCGGACGTGCAACTCATGAAGTTCTAACTGATTACACAATCGTACACTTAACAGCAATGCTGCGGCTGCTCCCTTCCCTACGTAAATAATAAACACAACATATATATATATTATATATATATATATATATATATATATATATATATATATAATATACATGTTTTTACAAAAACCAGTTGAAATGCGCTATGTACCAGTATATTTCTTTGATCTAACAATCCAGGGACTTTCAACGAAACTTCCAGAAGTTCCATTGGGAAGAACAGCCAGAACTCTAAACTGAAACTCAAGATGAGCCGCCAACTGTCTAACTTTGAATGTTCGACGATAGTGCTAAAACAACGCAGACAAATTTAATTCAAATTCAAGATTATCTCCAACTAAAAATTTATAGACCACCCTAGATACGTGCTTGAAATGAAAACCAGAAACCTGTGCTGGAGATAATACTTTGTTGAAATTGCCACTGCAATCTGGAGGTGTAAAATTGCCGAGAAAAATTCTTAGGACTTCCAAACTTTCGCCTGAACAAATGGGAAAAACCAGTTTTAGGAAGGGGGTCAAAACCAAATTGTGGTAAACCCTTGAAAACAAGGGAGTACAGCAGTAAAACTTCAATTCACAGGTGCAGTAAGTACTGTATATGCAGTCATGTACAGTATGTACCTACAGTTGAAGCCTAAAACAATGAAATGATCTAGTTTTATTTCGCATCCAAGTTCTTACGGTATCAAGAAAAGTCCATTCGGTAGAAGTTAGTTGGTTTTTGGCATTGTCCCACATCTTCAGACGCTGTTCGATGTAGTAGACCAGAGGATAGCTGTAGGCCTCAGTTTTATTCAGAGTGAGCAACATGGACACTTCTATTCTTGGATCATCAAAAGCTCCGTAAACGTTCATACACAGCATATCAACGGACTCGATACCAACGCCACATTTACAATGAAGACTTTCTAAAATACGATAAGAAATTTACTAAGTTTGGACGAATATTTAACCAATTTAAATTATAAACTACATCTGTGCTCGGATATTGAAAAGCCAGCTTTACCTGACTAATGTAAACCATCTTTGATACGACAAACTTAATTATATATATACCTTGCAATAGAAAAATTTCTGAAGCTTTCGAAATTTTCATGAAACCTTAGGGTTCCGAAACCTACTCTTTTTGGATATATCCTCGTGGATTTCCTCAAAGTATTGGCATCCCTGTTTGCAGATAATAGCATCCTGTAACAAAACGTCAAACTTGACAAATTCATAAATTCATAATAATTAAAACTAAAAACCGTACACTTCTCCTAAAATTCATTATCTTTTGTGTTTCTGATTTAAATATATTTAAATCTGTAAAACTGCATATATTTAATGCTGTAAACACTTATGTAAACGACTTTGTACTGCCCAGTGCCATCCTCCTAGATTGGTTCAATGCTACTTTTTTCATCTCTAATTCAGACAACTTCGAAAAAACGGCTGTGGTGAAATGCACTTTTTCTGAAAACAACTTTTCCATAAAATAACCATTCTAGGTTACATTAACAAAAATGGGCATCTGACAAGAGAAAATACATAAAAGCTAAAGCTAATCTACCGTAACGTGTTGGCAAGATTCCTGACAGGTTGTTATGCTGGGATGTGCCTGGTAATAGCGACAGCCAGATTTACACTAAAATCAGACATCAACTACATAAAAGTGTTAGCAAGATTTATGGAAAACACACTGGTATATACAAAGCCAAATGCGGGAGTAACAAAATGCAGCATAACAGCTGGCGATCATCTTGCGATTTCGTGATCTGCTGGTTCAAAAAGCCAATTAGTTGGAATAGGTGCAATTAGGGGAGTGTCACCATTTTTCGTCCATTATCAGTTGTTCTCATATAGACTATATTTTGTTCGCGTCTCATGGGTCCACAAAACAATGAAAGTATATCTGTTATAAACGGATCACTTCGTCCACAGCAAGTATCCATTTTATATAGCGTTGTATGATTTGTAATCGAGTTTTAATTAGAGATGCACCGCCACTACCGGGGCCGGGACCTCATCGTGGCCCCGGCCGGGGCCGGGGCCGGGGCCACCTTGGCCCCGGTACCGGGGCCGGGGCCGGGGCCGGGACCGGGGCCTGGAAATTGGGGGTCCAAATGGAAAATTTTCAAAAATTTTATGGAAAATTTAAATTTTGCAATAATTTTTGATTTGCAAATGTTACTATTCTTGTTTTCATTAATATCGGCGCAAAAACAAACGATTTTTAACACTTTTTGACTTTCGAAAATTCAAAATTTTGGTCAAAAAATGTCAAAAATTCACAAAATTTTGCTAATTTTTGGCCCCGGTCGGTACCGGGGCCTGACCACCGGGGCCGGGGCCGGGGCCGGGGCCGGGGCCTGACTACCGGGGCCGGGGCCAGGCCCCGGTGCATCCCTAGTTTTAATGACCAACTCAGTGGAGTGCGTGAGCCTTGCCTTGGCTCGTCTTAACGACGTTTTGGGTGAATTTTAACGAAAGCATAGCTTCGTATAGACAAAAACGATTTCTGATAACAGACGAAGTATGTGGTCTTCATTAGAAGTGGGCAAGCAAAATTTCATCCCATCAAACTTTATATCCAGTACTGAAAAGTTTGGTTAGAAGACAGTTTTCTATTCGTGTTCCTATGTTTTCCATGTGCAAGGATTGTATGTGAATTCGTCTTGTTTGTAGGCCCATGGGTCTACGAATGGTGTGAAAAAATCGGGTCTTTCCCATTATCCTCCCACAGAAGCACCGAAGAAGCACAATTTGACGGATTGAGCTGAAATTTGGTAGGGATAGGTTATCGGACCAGCTGATTTCAAAAATGCAAAAATTTTAAAACTTAAAAAATTTCAAAATGTCAAACTTTTAGTTGGTAAAGGGAGACCAAGGAGATCAAAAAATGTTTTTGTCCGTGGTTTTGCTAAAACTTGCATACAGGGGCTTTCTGGGTCACTGAGCACGAATCTGGACTGAGAAAGACCCGAAACAACACTGGTGGTCGACAAAACGGTTGGCTTAGCTGGCCTTTTCCCGCTAGGCAAACCGTGCCGCTAGGCAAACCACTAGTAGCGCTAGGCAAACTGAAAGTACCGCTAGGCAAACTCTGAGTGCCGCTAGGCAAACCATGAGTGCCGCTAGGCAAACCGCAAGTACCGGTAGGCAAGACCTAAGTAACCTATGTAAACAGACTCTAACCAAAATCATCTTCGTCAAAGTGTTTTCAATTTTTGAGCATAGCATACTGACATCAAAGTTGAAAATGCAATGCAATATTTGAGATTTGAGCATACACATATATACAATACAGCTAGTATGAAAAGTATAATGTGATTACAATTTATATACAATTTATATACATATACGCACTGAAATCATTCTTTCAACCCAGCATGTTCTGAACATGGTCAAGGAATAGTACAATTTCTTCATCCAGTTGAACTGCGTATCCTAGATCAAGAATATTCAGGGCTTCAATCCGCTGTTGGAACAATGCTTTGGCATCACCAATTCTTCGATCGTTTTGAATATATTGAGCCAATCTTGGATTTCAAATCAAATAACAAAATAATCTGTACGTCTGAGACACTTTTGTTTTGATGGCAACATATCTGTTATTGTTAATTGCAATTTAATGAAATAAATTTGTTAAACTTGATCACTAAAAGTTATCCCATTTCAGCTTAGTTTGCCTACCGCCACCCTGGGTTTGATTAGCGGTACTTTACAGTTTGCCTACCGGCACCTTGAGTTTGCCTTCCGGTACCATCGGTTTGCGTAGCGGTACTTTACAGTTTGCCTACCGGCACCTTGAGTTTGCCTTCCGGTACCATCGGTTTGCGTAGCGGTACTTTACAGTTTGCCTACCGGCACCTTGAGTTTGCCTTCCGGTACCATCGGTTTGCGTAGCGAGTTTGCCTTCCGGTACCATCGGTTTGCGTAGCGGTACCTTAGTTTGCCTACCGGCACTGACTGGCTTGCCTAGCACCACCACATCGGCTTAGCTAGTGCAAATAAGCAGGTGGAAGCGCAACGTCTACACTCTACAGCCAGCTAAACATGAATTAAGCCCGGTTCACACTGGAATAGGTTTAAGGTTTAGGTTTAAGGTTTATATAAGCAAGGATTAAGGAATGTCTGAATATCACATGGTTTCTCATATCAAACAGTGCGCATTCAAATCTTCAAGCATTTTGAAAATATTTATTTCTATGCATACGTAGGGAATTCTACAATGTATAAAACTAAAATTATTAACTAAACTTTCTATATTTAATATGTAGGAAGCTTAAACCTAAGTACAAAGTTAAAATATTTTAACTCGGCTTTCTTAATCCTTAAACCTAAAACCTCAAACATTAAACTTTAAACCTTCCAGTGTGAACGCTTCAATATAAGTAAACAAGTTTAACCTTAAACCTAAACCGATAATTTTTATATCCGAATAATATCCGAATTGACAAAAATATAAGGATATCCGGATATCCGTTTACATACTAGATAAAGTAATGAACAATTAGCAGAATTTTAACAAAAATTTCAAACTTGCCAGATAACTGAACTTTTAAGCGCAAAATAGAAAAAGTTTCTTGACTTTAAGTTTTGAATAGGCGAAAAACCGGATATCCGGATATCCCGATATCCGTTAACGCAAAATAGGCGGATATTCGGATATGAAAAAATATCCGGTGCCATCACTAATTTTAACGCTGGTCGCAGAAAGAATCAAGGAAAGACATTTTTTCCTACTCTTCGTATGAGTATGGCACCGTCGGGATGCCCGAGTTCTGGTGCGTTTTAACGGCAGAAAACATACTATAACTGAAAGAAAAAGAGAGCATTACTTCACATGGACATTACGTACAATTGCACATTTATCTTTGCAGCCAATTCGTTCGTATTTTTCACCGCCACGAGGCACCACCACAAGATTTACGCCATACTATAATGGAAAATAAAGAATAGAATCAGCAATACAGAATGAACAAGGACGCATCCACGGAGCGGGGTTCAAAGGGATTCAGAACCGCCTTTTCGGAGGAGAAAGAAACATTTTAGCTTCAAATTTTGAAAACATGAAAAAATTTTGAAGTAAAATCGGCGGCATTAAACCTTTTAGTTTTAGATAGTAACTTAATACTGTTTTTCCTCAACTCTTCGGGGATTTAACTGTAATTGGCCTTATATTCCCTTATATTAAACAGTCAAAACCAAAGAGTTGACCGTGGTGGACCCCGTTTTCAAAGTCTAGGATGCAGGCCTGAAAATAACGGATTTGAATTCCAGATATTCTCTACTTTGTCTTTCCGCAACATGAATAGTTGAAGGTTTTTCATTTAATATTCTGCAATGCGAGCCGAAATAGTCATCAATTTGTGATTTATATATATTATTTCTGAAGGCTTGAAACAGCAGTTTTTTTGGGGTCTCTAGCGCTTCCCCCCCAGCCATAACTTTTCATTTTTTTGACCAATAACTTTGAAATTTGGTCTGGGTGCATACTGGATGATTATGAAGTCAAGAATTCAAAAATTTTTAAAAATTTTAAAATTTTGTTTGGTAAGGGGGGACCAACCAAGGGGAACCAAAAAATTTTTTTGAAAACTTTTGGTGAAAACTTGCATAGGGGGGTTTTCAGGGGCGCTGAGCACGAATCTGAAAACGGTTTTTCGAGTCAGCTTTTCGTTAGCTCAGTATAAGCTAAAGTGGGTCATATCTCGATTACCCCCCACCACTCAAAATCCTTAAAACTTGACCAAATGGGCTAAAATTTACTACGGGTATGTTTTCGACTACGCTGAGTTCAAATATCGCAAAATTGTTCGATTTCGCGAAATTCGATTTTTTTCGCTTTCACAGGGGGGAAAAGGGAAACCGAAAAAGTTTTTGTCTTCGCTTTTGCTGAGCTGTATATAGGGGTTTTCGGGGTCGTAGAACACGAATCTGAAGTCCGTTTTTCGATTCAGCTTTTCGTTAGCTCAGTACAAGCTAACATCTTAGGCTTAAACGCTAAGCTTATACTGAGCTAACGAAAGGTTGAATCGAAAAACGGACTTTAGATTCGTGTTATACGACCCCGAAAACCCCTATATATACAGCTTTTCAGGAAAATCGAAGACAAAAAATTTTTCGGTTTCCCTTGGTCCCCCCTTGGAAATCGAAAAATCTTGCGATATTTGAACTCAGCGTAGTCGAAAACATTCCCATAGTAAAATTTAGCTCATTTGGTCAAGTTTTAAGGATTTTGAGTGGTGGGGGGGGTAATCGGTAAAGTTTTAAGCTCAACATGTAAGCTTATACTGAGCTAACGAAAAGCTGAATCGAAAAACGGATTTCAGATTCGTGCTCACCGCCCCCGAAAACCCCTGTTTGCAACTTTTCAGCAAAATCGAAGACAAAAACTTTTCGGTTCCCCTTGGTCCCCCCTTACCAAACTAAAATTTAAAATTTTTTTAAATTTAAAAATTTTTTAACTTGAATTCATAAGCCTCCAGTGTGCACCCAGACCAAATTACAACGTTAATGGTCATAAAAATCAAAAGTTATGGCTGGGGGAGGGAAGCGCAAGAGACCCGTTTTTTGAATGAACCGAAACTGAAACTCCGTCTGAAACTAAAACTGAAACAAACTATTTTGTGCTCCCGACTGAAACTGCAACTAAAATCGCCTACTGAAACAACACTATCAGACACCACTATGTATATACATTTAAAAACGATAGGAAAAATCGGTCACCCAGCTTGGCTTTGTTAATCAGTAGACGTCTTTATCAGTGGAACCGCAGGGCGTGGGTTAAGTCCCGACCGAGGATTGAACTCTTCGATATCGAACCTTATTTCTATTTTCTGTCTAGCGTGGACTATGTTCATGACGGCAAAACAACAGTCTCTCTTGAGAAGTAGTTTTTTATTTGGATTCATATTCATACATACATACGTATACTATTTCAAAAGACACAAGAATAATAGAGCTTCAACTTTACAAAATTTTGTACGTATTTCAAGAAACAGCTTAAAACCAGGGTGACGAATTAAGCTTTTACTGTACGTAAACTTACTCTTGCTAAGCATTTAGCTTCACATTGCGCCGGCAGCCACTGCAATGAAAATGCTTTGTACCCAACACACGAAAGCACCACCAACAATGTTAAAACACGGCACTTCATAAGAGAAAATAAAATAAGATTCTACAAAAAACAAAAACATAAATATAGAAAAAATTATATGAGCAAATAATCAAATAGAAAATTATTAAAAGCACTTGCATTGCAGGATCATGTAATATATATACTAATTCATTATCCATCTGTACTGAAGAATTGAAGAAGAGGGAGAGGTTAGCTAAGAGCAAGAAAATGTAAAAATTTTCTTTACTACAGTTAAGGATGAATAAAAACAGCAAGCAAGTTTGGAAGTTTGAGAAAGGTTGCTCCGGGTTTGCGGAGAGCTGGGAAGCGTTTTTCCGCTCTGTAACAAGAAAAATTTTGGAGTTCTGTGGAAGCAGGGCTCCAACGAGGGCCACTTACTCAGTATAAATAAAAGTTTGACTCAACACAACTTGCATCTGCGGAATTGTCACAAACAAAAATACTGACTTAAGACGAAATGTCTTCTATTTTTGTGAGCCACATTACAAGCCAGTTGTAGCACTGCTTGCTGTGCTCACAGAAATTTGTGCGCTCACTTGCACGCGAAGCCCTAGTGAAGGACACTCGTGCGCTTCGAGCACTCGTGCTCTTCACTCGGAGCTTCGCCTGCTAGTGTGCATACAAATCTCTGAGAGCACTGCTGGTAGTGCTACAACTTACACATGGAAGAGATCACAAATTTAACACTTGAACTTTCTAATTTGAAGCTAATCTAAGTGCACTCTATAGGTGCCTACACCAGATGTACGTAACACAAATTTTGTGAAACAAATCATAGTGGCGCGCACAAAGAAAAGGCTTCCCTCAACGGCGTCACTCTTAGTAGAGATTATACTGTAGCCAATGACCAATAAATAGGTTATGACGTCAGAAAGAGAAAAGGAGCCTCTAACGGCACTGTCTTTTCATTCATGCATTCAATTGTTAAAATGTTTGCGCAAACTAAATACTACACACTTAATAAAAGCATTAATGACTTCGCACGAATGAGGTAAGACGACGAAGCGAGAGGTGGTTCTTCTTTTGGATGTGACAGATCGATGGGACAGTAAACAAATCGAACAAATCAAAAAAACGGAAACTGCATAAACCGAAACATCTTTATGCCACAGAATTGTGAGTACGAAACACAAGTTTGGATTAATTATTAATATTATATAACGATATATATAATATAATAACAATATTAATATTTTATAAAACAAAATTTGTTTTAAATTTTATCCAATTTCAGTAATTGGACAAGACAAAACCGTCAAACCAGTGCAGCAGAATTTTAATATTGCAGCAAATCTAAGGTCAAAGGAAAATGCAGCAACAATAAATGATAAGGTGGCGTCGAGTTAACTTCGCTAATGCCAGTCAGTCAAAACACTCGCTTTTGCAAATTCAAAAGATAAAATTTGAGTTTAACAACAAACAAAAAATAACTGCATATTAAATGTAGGAAAACCGTACCAGCCAGTTTAGATAGGCAGATTCTCTCAGGTTAAAGTTGAACTCCACAATGCTGAGTAAAATTTTTAATAATTTTGGCAATTTACACTAAAATCTTTTAAGCCCTTTTATATAAGACTTGGCAACCAACTGTCAGTTAACGGCTGCATAATATTGAAAAAGTAAAGTTAAAGCAGCACCCAAGTGAAAAAGCACAAATAAATTTACCACTGCTAATCTAACAGTCTGCAAACGTAGCACAATCGTATCCCAAGAAAGCTTCAAAAGCCAGCTAAGCAAAAAATTATTTCACCAACAGACATCAGATAAAAAACTTTTTCGAAAAAAATCAAACCAAATATATACAGACAAACTTGACTGGGTCAGCAAGCTTACCTATGCTTCAGCATTAAATAAAATTGGCACACAATGGAACAAAAAACGTTAAGACTAGCAACTGTGGGGTCCGATTAGTTTCTGACCACGCACACAAAAGTTTTCAAGTGCAAAGTCTCCAACAACAAGAAGCAAAGAAAAAAGTAGAAAGCGGTCAACACATTACATTTTGGCGCCACTATTTGGATGTGTTAAACGTCATGAAAACAGCTCAGGGGAGACATCATTGAGTATAACAGAAAAATAAAAACTCATCAAAACATTTAAAGCTAAACACAATTATATTGTAGAAACATTCAACAAATTGAAAACAGCCGTCGCCTAATTTACATAATCGATAGAAAGTCAAAGTCTTGCTGGCGCAGAATTAGCATTTAAAGGAAGAGTTGCTTCTTTCACAAAAGTTATTGCAAAGCGGAGCACCTTGTAGCAGAAGTAAATTTTTGGACAAGACGCCCATGTGACGCGTTGATATCGAAAAGGGGTAGTGCGGTAGGTTCACTAGATAACCGACAGACAACCATGGGAAGACTGCTGTTGGAAAGCTAACGATTCGGGAACCAAAACGTTAACAAAGAAAATAGACGCTAAACCTAACGTTTACAGGCTGTAGTATGGCATCTGTGTCCCTATTTTCCCAAGGTCCGATAAATCTATTTCAGACCTAATGTTATAATTTCAGAATTTTTATTAATAAAATAATATTCGTACGCAGGTCGCAGAGCAGCCGATTGATACTCCCACACGTAAGAACTCTGTCGAGCTGCTTATCGTTGCCCTCCCAAAGCTACTTGGCCCATAGCCATAGATGAAGGAGAATCTTTCTGGTCTGAGGAGGGACTCGTACAGCGTCTCCGAATTTCAGACATGTAAACCATGGATGTTGCCGCTGTCTGCAGCACCAGCGCCACTTTCATATAAGTTGTCGAGTCCGCTCACTAGCCGATTACTAGTGATTTTACTGCTATTTTTGATATATGTGATATGTGATATGTGATATTATGGATTTAAAAATCAGCCAAGAGTACATAAGAGTGTGCCACCAGGCACACTCTAAGTTATAAGAGCAAAAACTATGCTCTGCTCGCTAACGGCCCACCCCCCCCCTTGCAAATTAGACCCATCACTTCAAAGAATTTCGTGCGCTATGTTTACGTTCTAAAGCTCTAAGCAGGCACAAAATTCGCGCACGCACTGCTTGTGTTTTCGAGCTTAAGCACACAAAGATAGAGCGAGTGAGCGTACTCCCGTTTCGACTAGGTACTGATTTGCGGGGGGTTCACTAGGATCTGATTTTCGGGGGGGGGGTGGCCCGTTAGCGTGCAGAGCATAGTTTTTGCTCTGATAACATACAGCTTGCCTAGTCGCATACTCTTATAATTATGTACTCTTGGTGCAGCGGCTCCGGGCCCGGGAATTTTCTGATGGACGGCCAGATACAAGGTCCGACGAAACAAGTCAAATTACTTTCTCATTTGTTCACATTTATATGAAGATTTTTATTGCCTTAGTGTCACACCACAGATGATTTCGCGAATCGCAAGGAGGGGTAACGCCAGACCAAATTTTGCTCAGGGTCCACGGTCTGGCGTTGAATAATTGCAAAATGCAATTCCCCGAGGCGTAGGCAAGGCTACTGCCGCAGCAGAAGTGGTGCGCTGCTTTAACCGCATCGAAGCCACCCGTTGACTCCATCCACAAGGGTTTCCCCTCATGAACGGTCAACTCCTTGAAGATCAGAACTGACCCGGTGACCCGATCCATCTCTGGATCAGATTATTAAACAGTCGTGCTTAAACCATAACCCATAAATCATGTTACAAAGCTGTTTGTTTAATAAAAGATTCCCTAACAAAGTAAATTTGTGAGTGTAAATCTGAGCTGTCAGATTTCGAATTTTATATCGGCATTAGTTCGGGCCGTCCGGGACTTGTAACGGGCTCCGGGCCGGGCCGACCGGGCCGTGTAGTGACAACGGGCTCCGGGCACGGGCCCGGGTCTTGTAGCGGGCTCCGGGCTCGGACCCGGGCCCGACCCGGCACCGAGACCGGCCCGGAGGAGTCAGTGGCCCGGCCCCGGCCCGGATAATCTCTTATCGGAATAGCCCTACGTACACGGTGTACACCCGAAATATTGCAATCTAACAATTTAAAAGCTTGTCGTGTGTGTATATAACAGATTTTACATTCAAAACTTCTCGAGTCAAATTCTACTAGAGAACTTGACTCGACAATATCTTTAGGTGTTACTCACATCACAGGATCAGTCTGGAAAATTGCCACCTTAGCTTAGCTACTAACTCGACTCGACTCGACAAGATTTTATGAAACTGGCCCCTGGTGTCCCAGTTTCGAATCTAATAGACTATCAGGAAACCAAGCATAGCCAATAGCAAACTAGCTCTAAAGGCTACGTTACCCTGACTAAGGGCTATATTATAAGGGGGGGGGGAACTCGTGGATATATACTAAGATAGATTGACGAACTGGTTGCAGTATCATCATCAACTTTGAATTTTTCAAACTAGACTGTCATTTGCTTACGCACTGAATAGTTGTATTCCTTCATAACTTTAAAACTCTGAGTTTAAATGTTTTTTGCTTACTTATTTTGTTGACTTATTGTTAATCTTGCTCTGTGTAGTGTGTAACCTGAAAATATACCTAAAACATGGTCCTGAATTAGAATATATACCTACAAATAAGTAAGTAAGTAAGTAAACAAATAAGAAAGTACCTAGGTGAAAATAGACAAACTAAAAGCTTAATGCAATGCAAAATTAGAGTCTGTCCCATACATGTGTTTGAGATCTGGACCTCAACACCCCCCAGACGGGTCCTTCACCCCCCCCTCCCCAGAAACAGGATATTTCCGTTTTTTTGAGCAAAAAACCAGAAAAATCTGTTTTCCCGGCGCCGGTTCACCCCCCCAGACCTTCCCCTCCTGCACATGTCTGGTCTGGCGAACTGTCTTGAGCGTAAAACAGAAAGCCGCCAAAATGCATTTATGCTATTCGCAAGCTAGAAATATACATTAACTGCTTTTAAATTCCTGGAAATAGACAGCAGTTCTTGTCCGGGCCCTTTTTCTGGAAAAAAGCCGCTGTTCCCAATTCTGTACCTGAAATTAGACCCCCGTTCCAGATTGCGTTTCTGAAATTAAATCCCCCTCCTATCCCTGTTCCTGGCTTTAGACATCTCCATTTTCGTCTCGCCGAACTTGGACAGAACAAAGCACCATCACTTTAACTACAAACAAACTGCGTTTCCGGCCAAGCCCATCTATTTTAAGACCCTAATTAAAATCACACTATAGTTAGTTTCTTGGGACTATTACGTATATCTGTCCATTCTACGGCTTGCTGTCTATAAATTTACTACGTTCTTTCTAACGTTTCCTTGTCTGAGCATCTTCGTTTATAATGGAGGATCGGTTCGGAACATCATAGTTGGACATGGACACATTTTTTCCGACCGCGACCGCAGTCGTCGTGACCGCGACCGCCCGCGTCCGCGACCGCAGCCCGCAGGCAAATTTTGTGACCGCAAAAGTTTGAGTTATTAACCTTTAATTCTATGCAAAAAATCCACTTTTCTCATATTTTTAAGGTATTTACAGTGTCTTTTACAGCCACATCACCGCAGTCGGTATTCCGTTTAGGTCTGGTGCAGCGTAGATATATAATTTTCGACGCCGCAATTGCAAATTACACAAATTGGTTTCGTTGATGCATTTGGAATTTTCGATAGTGGAATTCTGAGTGCTGGGTATCTGCTCTTTCACTTTAGTTTCACTTTCACTTTCACTCATCTAATCTTACGGCATTGATTAAAATTTTCAGAACATATTGATTGAACTGAATTGATTGAAACTTAGTTAGCAAAGCAAAGACCAAAGCAAAAACCTTCAATTTTGGCATCGAGTGTACGAGTATTGAAATTCCTACCTTTGATTATCACGAAGAGGTACTAATTAACGTTCCTGTCAACCGTCACTTGAAGAAAACCGTAGAAATTTCAGAAAAGATTCGATAGTGATCGCGGAAGTGCATAAACTTGAAAATTTAAAATCTATTGTATTTTGCTGGTAGCACATGGAAATAAACAGAAACCGGAATAAAAGCAAGAAATTTACAAAACTGAAATTAGACAAAAAGGTGTTAATCAAATTTAAATCCCGAAACTACAGTAAGGACTGACAATGTATGCTGCCTGTCCAACCACCGAAAACGTTTTACTAAAATAAAACTAAATACACAGCAAATGTGAAGCTGATAATTCGTCGAACGCGGGAACTGCATATAAAATAATGGAAAAATCTGAAAAAATTAAGAATTTTTATTACAGAATAGATTGGCCAAAATTACCACGATTTGATAGAAATTTGCGGTCATTGCGGTCAAGAAAATTTGACCACGACCGCGACCGCCCGCGGGTACCAGCGGATACCAGCAACCGCGTCCAACTCTGAGAGTAAGTCCTGAAGCTATTCAGGAAAACTTGTCCCTAAAACAAGTAGAAACAAGACGTCCCTTGATCGTCATCATAACAAAGGAGTATACACGTTTTAAAATGAGAAAAACATTTTTCAATGATTAACCGCGACGGTTGTTTGATATATTGCTTAAGCGGCTATCTACTACATATTTAATTTAACTACTTTGCCTGGCTGTAACTACGGTATGACCCTATCTTTTCGGGTCTCTTGCGCTTTTCCCCCAGCCATAACTTTTTATTTTCTAGACAAACAACTTCGAAATTTGGTATGGGTCCATACTGGAGGCTTATGAATTCAAAAATTTTAAAATTTTAAAAAATTTTAAAAGATTTTAAATTTTTGTTTGGTAAGGGGGGACCCAAGGGGAACCAAAAAATTTTTTGAAAAAATTTTGCTGAAAACTTGCATGGGGGGGTTTACAGGGGCGCTGAGCACGAATCTGAAAACCGTTTTTCGATTCAGCTTTTCGTTAGCTCAGTATAAACTTACATGGTAAGCTTACGACTTTAGCCAACGAAAAGCTGAATCGAAAGATTGAAATTTCAGATTCGTGCTCAGCGCTCCTGAAAACAACCCTATGCAAGTGTTCAGCAAAATTGTTTCAAAAATTTTTTGGTTCCCCTTGGTCCCCTTTTACCAAACAAAAATTTAAAATTTTAAAGTTGTTAATTTTTGAATTCGTAAGCTACCATGCGCCCATACCAAATTTCAAAGTTACTGGTCAAAAAAATCAGAAGTCATGGCGAGAGCCGCCGCTCCTCTTTTGAGCCACCTGTCTGTCACACTGTGAGCACCCAGTTTTCCTAGAAAGAAGACTGCAAACCGATGGAGTAATGAGTATTTTTCTTCATATATAGTGGTGAGAATAACATTAAGATTTGAGTTCAATATTTCGAAACACGATGCTATCCTGCGTTTGCAGAGAGGACTTCGGGAATAAATATGAAAATTTTTAAATTATTTAAGTTTGCCAATCACTACACCCTATACAATTTAGCCTGAAGCTTTCCCACTCTTTCGTGCGTATATATATTATAAAATAATGATATTCAATTCGTCGAGACTTCATGCTAAGAGCTAGGGTGGGAACAATTAAGCCTGGAAATTTCCCACGCTTTTCTGTATATACATATTATATCACGATATTCGTCGATACGTCCGGCTAATTGCTAACGTGGGCATTATGTTGAAGTGACAACGATATGTTAAAATGATAAAGAAACGGGTCAAATGGATCGATCAAATTCTTTGCGTGCAAATATTATACTCAAAACGCTGTTACATTAAAATATCTTGTCTGTTACAAAGGGAAAATTTGAAGAAATGCAACGGAAAACGTATAAAATTACACAAGAAAACCCCAACAAATAGCCAACGCCCAATTGGCCCGAAATTTACCGGGCAAAGGATAATGCCATCGCACCGGCCCAATCCCAACACTACGATCGCAATCATACAGTATACAGAAATGGCGTTGCAAAAAGCCTGTAACGTACAGACCATAACTACGGACAGTACAGGGGTTGCAGCTTAAAAAGCATGGAGGTTGACGCTAAAACTGCGTCAGCGATGAAATTTCAATACAAAAGCTAATGAACCACTATATGAGACTTTGAACAAACAGAATGAGTCGTTAAGTCAAAACCCCTACTACGTTACTACGTATATGAAAGTCTAGTAATCTCAACCCGCTAATTGTTCGTTTGCTGTAGGTTAGCTACTCGCAGTACTTTACCCATGGACATCCAAGCCAGTTGACCTACGAAATTTCGGTAAGTGATGTGTTCGCTGCTCACTGCTTCAGAAAGACAGAACAAACGCCAATCAGTTCGAACGGCTGCCCTACCCTCCAGTAAGACATACCTCAACAAGTTAATAGTCATCGCAGATTACTTTGGTATAGGAAGGAAAAAATCGAGCTGAAATTTGAAGCCAAACCGTTAGCCTGCACGGCCTACCAATGCACTGACGGGGATCCCAATAGTGGCTTACTCTTCTTCTTAGTTGCAATTATGCACTCTTGGCAGACGTATGTAGAAATAAGAACGCGATACCTAGGGAGAGATGCTACGAAACCAGGAGATTACGCCAAAGTAATTAGATCATTTTGCGTATAAATTAATTTGTAGGAAATCCCTATAACCAACTAAAAGACAACTTCACCGTAGACATTTATTTTAAAGCAATTTATTGAAAACAGCTTAACTCACATAAATCAGCAAGGAAACACAAAGCGATAATAATGCTTCAGCAAATTAGAAACAAAATGCACTAAAATCTTAGCATCGATTTATTTATACGGGGAGAGGCGCCCTTTAGAGGAGCCGCCAACAAAGTTTGACCTGCCGCATAAGAAGGAAAAATGACAATTTTAAATAAACTTTTAAACTAAATTTATGTGATGGGAGACTGCATTTTGCACATTAGATTCGTAAATAAAATCGATTTCTCTGCTAAAACTAAGTAAATCTTCTAATTAAATTAATTTTCTAATTTTTCCAATTTTATTTTTAGTGTCACTTTTTAACAGAAATTTTACGGAAGCAAGTCCGTTGTAACTTAACAAAAATTTATTAAGTGTGTATATATATATATATACATATATATATATATGCTTATTAGATGAAATAATTTCATTTCATGTTGATGCAATTCCTTTGTATCCAAAGAAATGTCTTAGTAACAGCCCACCTCGGTGCAATTTGTTTAAGTCCCCTCTATGCACACTTTAATAAACATTAACCTTACTGAAGACTTATATAATCACTTATTTTAATTTTACACAGGGTTGTTAAACCTGGAAAATAACACCACAAAATTTTATTTGAAAACAGCAAAAGTAGATATTACCACAAAAATATTAGACAATGTCCAAAAACTGCACAACTTTTTGATCAACATTAAAATAATTATTTGGATCGGCAGGGTTTAGCTCATTTAATTCTGTTATGAAATTGGCTTTCTCATAGGAAATGTTCTGATTGTTTTGAATATATTACTGGTTGGAGATATTACGTTTGAGTCTTAGTGCGATGCATACATTCTTATTTTCGTTTGTACTCTGTGCAGGATTAATTTCAGTTCAAAGTGCAACTGTTCAGAGGCAAAAAGGTGCATCCGTAGTACAAAGTGTCTCTATAACGCATAAACTGCCCTGCATAGGACATAAGTGCCCGTAGAACACAAAAGAGGTGCCTCTGTAACACTCTTAGTGCTTCTGTGGTATTCTGCAAGTGCCTGCGTAGGACTTGAAATTTGAGTTTTTACATTGACATTAAACCGAGAACAAAGGTTCTGCGTTAGTGGATGGTGCATTCCACAAACACGAAATCCAATCGCAGAAATACCACGTAATTGCAACACAGTCAATCAGTTAACATAAATATTTTTTATTAAGTTAGACTTAAACTATGCATAGATGGGGACTTAAACAAAATTTTTAATATATTATATTTAATATATATATATATATATAAAGCACTTATATATATATATAAAGCACATAAAGCAATTTAAAGCACTTAAAATCAGCAGGGGTCAATTTCTTTCCAGTTCTACCAATAGTGCAGTTTAACTCTGATGCACTTGACAGGAATGAAGAGAAGGGGGGTCTGTTAGTTAAATGTAATTTTGTGCATTTAAATCAATAAATAGATTTTACTTTTTAATTTGAAATTTGTTGAACTTATTAAGAATGTAATTATCAGTCCATTGCTTGAACAGTTTTTAAATTGTGAAAATATGAATGAATATGAAAATATACGTTTTCAAGGGAACTAAGTTAAATTCAAATAATTTTCTAACTTTACGACTTAAAACTTTAATGTTTAAAGGTAATATCATTAGAAACATTAATAGTAAGATTATTGTAAACTTAAATTAATAAAGTAAAAAGCTAAAATGCAACTTTGCAACAAGTTATTGTACCAGCAGTTTCAGGCAATTAATTTTGTTCCTAACAATAATTGAACAACTAATATAATTTAACCTCAGTGCATACAAAAACGTTCTTTTAACATTCACCCCCTCTTTATTTCTGTCCAGTGCATTAGAGTTAAACTGTACTATTGGTAAAACTGGAAAGAAATTGACCCCTGCTGATTTCAAGTGGACAGAGTCATTAAGTAATCCTTTAAATGGAAGAAAACGTTTGCCCCTACTCAGATCGACATAAGCCAGGGGGGCTAAAAATAAATAATTTTGGAAAAATTATAAAATTAATTTAATTAGAAAATTTCGTTAGTTTTAACAGTTTCATTTACAAATCTAATATGCAAAATGCAACCTCCCATCACAAAAATTTAGTCTAAAATCTAAAACATTGTGCAGATGTGCACTACGTTTGCAACAGTAGTGCAAATTATGTAATCTTAATTCAAAACACAGAATATATACATGTGTATATATGTATTCTCTAGCTGATTTCCGAGTGCTAATTGCTGGGTAAGTGGAAACCTCAACCTGGAAACTCGAACCAGACGCCGACAGGTGCCCGAATTTTTCGTGTGCCTTATGGTGTACAACTTTCATTTCTTTAACTTCAGTTTTGCAAAAGGTCATTCTGCGTTAGTAGAATCCCGAGTTTTGAAATCTTTTTAAAGTTTTCCTTTACGGAATTATTCATAATTTCAAAAAATTTTCAACTGCTTGGGGGTGAAATTTTTTCCGACTCGACCCTTCCCTTTTCAAAATCCTGTGCGCGCCCCTGTAAGGGGGTATATACCAATGTTATTTGTAGATATATTTCTTAATCGAGAAAAATGAAGATATTTTAACTATCTCAACCTTATTCAATAATTTCAGGTTCAGGTAAAAATGTTGACATTCAACAACGAATATTCAGAGTTTCGTTCCCTGACTTTTGAGGTATATATAACTTTAATTTACAAATATATCTATTTTAAACTTGACGTAGCAATCGCCCTAGGCTGCAGCCCGAAACAAGGGCGCATCCAGCATTTTGAAAAGAGGGGTCCAACCTAAAATTCTTCGAAAAATTGCCAAATTTCCTTCTGGCTCTCAAGGAGGAGTACGGAAGCCCCTGGCCCAAACCATGTTCTTGTGACCATGAGCACAGGCAAAACTACTACACCGATCTACTGATAACTGATAACCCAAAAAAGGAGTACGTACAACCTGTAAACAAATTATATAAAAACGCCATACAATAAACGATTCATCCAAGCATACATACATACATATGTACGTATACACAAGGAAAACCCAAAACTACGCATCAATCATAGCATATTGCCAGGTCCAAGCAGAGGCAATGGCGCTGAATACCTTTGGAGATTCCCGCAACAGTCGACCAATGTCAGGTTCCATGCAGACCTCAGGATTAGGATCAGTCAGCAAGGATTGTATGCTCAACAGCACCTTGGACAAGGTTAATGCCAAACTCCAATTGTTAGACAAAACGTCAATGCCAATGTCACCATGACGACTAATGTTCGGATGGAAAACGCGCGTCAGAAACTTGACTGTGGGCGGCCTGAGCGGATAGTTGGGAGGAATCTGTACGGAGAGGAAAAATTTGCCTCCTTCATAAGGACTGCCCTGAGGGCCAACAATACAAGCAATCCAGTGACAGTAGTGCTTGTCCAATGGCTTGGCCTCCACCCCGTCCAAAGTATCAGACTGTATCGTCTTCCATTCCGAGCAGAGACGCTTCCCTCGCCAGGCACTATTGTGCTCCAGGGAAGGATGACGTTGCTGGTGTTTACTGGACCTATCGCCATACAGCTGATAGAGACAGCTGAAACAGGCACAGCTGGTAACCAGCTCACCGTACAGTTTGTACCAACAGACCGGACCACGTGAGGGGTCGTCCAGCAGTCTGAAGACAGGCCACCGGGATTGCAGCCAGGACTCCCATTGGCCGGACGTCGTTTCCGTCTTGACGATGCTGGACCAGCGTTGACAGACCCGACTGCAGCACCACAGAGACAGATCGTCCAGAAACAGGAATATGCGAATGAAAACTTCCGACGGAATGCAATCCATCAGGCCAGCCGGCAGATCATCCCGGGGATGACGAGGACAGGTCAGGGCCATCAGCCGCTCTGCCAGTACGTCGGCTGAGACCGCTTCAGCTCCTCCTCTGGCACCCGCAGCTGCAGGAGGGGGAGGGGGAGCCGCCCCCGGAAGTCCATGTCCGGCCGGAGCACCGCCATCCGCTGCTTGCTCCGGCAGTATATCCAATTCATCTTCGCTGCTGCTATCACTGGGATGGTGATGATTGTTGTTGTTGGGATGGTTTTCAACTCCCATGTCCACAACATCGTCGTCGTCAGCATCATCTACAGGATGGCCTCCTTCACCATTCTCCGGCTCAGGACTAGATGGACCCTCTTCTCGGGTATCACGCTGTTCAGGATCAGAGTCCTCATTACCAGAGTCTTCCGACTCCGACTTCTGATCCACAAATCGGGAACTGGTAGTTGCTGGTACTGTGCGAGCGCTCACAGGCAAGGCTTCGCTGGCACAGTCACACAGGAACGTGTGGCAGGTGGAACAGAGCGGTTCGCCGTGATTCAGCCCGTAGAAACCAAAGCAGGTACTGCACTCGGATGGCCGCGATTCCCCATACAGGCTCACGTATTGTTTGACTGAAGACGGGCTGAGATCCAACTTTGTCAGTACATTTTTCAACAAACTATCTAACCTCATTAGACTTGAGATGAACGGTTGGAATTGAAAAATCCAAAAACAATTATATAACGCTGAAAAACGTTCACCAGAAATCTACAGCGATCCACAAGATTATGACCACAAATTACGACAGTATTCAAGAAACAATCTGACTGAAAATTATTAGTTATTCTGCCTTTCGCTTCGCTTTAGCTATGTTAGCGTCTCTCCGTTGTTTACGCTTGCGATCCTTCTCTTCTTTTTGAATGGACTTCGCTAGCTTCCAAGATAGGAAAGCACTGACTGCAAACAAAGGAGACAAACACAAAAGCACGTAGTAGATAAACTGCCAGGGTTCCTTTACAGCATACAGCAGTAGACTTTCGAATTGTTCATGGAAATAGTCTTTCCAAGAAGACATACCGATACCTGAAACAAACGTAACTGTGACTCAGTTAGATTAATACGCACCGCGCTGGTTTTCTCTAGGCGAAAAAAGCGTGGCGGGAAGTAGGGGGAAGACCAAAAGTGAGGGGGGATAAAATGAGCTAAAAATTCTGAAAATATGGTACAAAATTGCGTGTGTTCTATGTACAAGAACCAAAAATGCTCCTTCGTCGTATGTAAAATACATATGATTACTCTCAGGCAGGTTGTACAAACATGGAAGCTAGCCTGTAAAATGCATATGAGTGGCGTTGAGGTTGTAAATTAAGGAAACAAGTTGCAAAGGCTTAACATATGAGCCTGCCTTACAACGAGGCTCATATTGGCGTATATATGTCACAAGAACAAAAAGTGCTCCTTCGTCGCATGTAAAATACATATGAGTCTTCGTAGGCAGGTTGTACATAAACAAAAACTAGCCTGTAAAATACATATGAGTTCCGTAGGGAGGTTGTAAATTAAGGAAAACAAGTTGCAACCGCTTAACATATGAGCCTGTCCTACAACGAGGCTCATATTGGCGTATATATGTCATAATACGAATAATTTGCAGATATATATTTTACTTTTATATAAATACATACTGCATAAAGCTTTTCATTACAAATTGTCCTTCACATAGCTTGTTGATCAGTCATTATAGTGTGTATATGCTCAATACGGTACGCCATGAGGCACTCTGACTCACAGCCAAGTGGGAACGCATTCTGCGTGTGTACAATTTGAAACTGTTTCGAGAATGCATTAGAGGTGTGCCATAGTGTTTCAGGAAACATCAGGTTGCATGTACAGTTCATCTTGAGCAGTCGTAGTTCACTTCAGTCCATTTCTTCTGGGCCACGACGTCTATTCATTTTTCCGTAATGTGGATGAAGCTGAGGTTCTTTAATGAGGCTTTAATGTGGAATGCACTGTGACGCCAATATGAGCCTCGTTGTAGGACAGGTTCATATGTTAAGCGGTTGCAACTTGTTTTCCTTAATTTACAACCTCCCTACGGAACTCATATGTATTTTACAGGCTAGTTTTTGCTTATGTACAACCTGCCTACGAAGACTCATATGTATTTTACATGCGACGAAGGAGCACTTTTTGTTCTTGTTTTCTATTATTTTATATATGTATGCTCATGAAGGTATGTATAGATACGTATCTTTCAACAGTAGCAAGCAAGCCAACCACAGCACCCCACAACCACTTTGAGCATGCAGTTCTATGACAAATGTTGCACAGCTCGCTCAGGGCTTTCATTTGGTACCAAATTTGACCACTTTTGAAAAATTTCATTTTTGACCGAAAATCGCCTTAGTCCCCCCACCCCACCCCACCACAGCACTCTACAGCCACTTTGAGCATGCAGTTCTATGACAAAAGTTGCTCAGCTCGCTCAGGGCTTTAATTTTGGAACAAAATTTACCACTTTTTAAAAATTTCATTTTTGACCGAAACTCGCCAAGTCCCCACCCCACCCCACCACAGCACTCTACAGCCACTTTGAGCATGCAGTTCTATGACAAAAGTTGCTCAGCTCGCTCAGGGCTTTCATTTGGTACCAAATTTGACCACTTTTGAAAAATTTCATTGTTGACCGAAAATCGCCTAAGTCCCCACCCCACCCCACCACAGCACTCTACAGCCACTTGAGCATGCAGCTCTATGACAAAAGTTGCTCAGCTCGCTTAGGGCTTTCATTTGGTACCAAATTTGACCACTTTTGAAAAATTTCATTTTTGACCGAAAATCGCTTAAGTCCCCACCCCACCCCACCACAGCACTCTACAGCCACTTTGAGCATGCAGTTCTATGACAAAAGTTGCTCAGCTCGCTCAGGGCTTTCATTTGATACCAAATTTGACCACTTTTGAAAAATTTCATTGTTGACCCCATGACCTCCCACCGACCTGACCCTCCAGATGGCAAAGTGGAACAAGCACAGCAAGATGGGTGGGTCAGACGGCAAAACGGATGCCAGGAATGAGCTGGGCGCACCAGAAAACCCCTATAGACAATGTTTTGTCAGGCTATGTACAGTCCTATATGGTGTTCCCGGAAGTCGGTACCGACCGGACCCTCCAGACGGCATAGTGGAACCAGCACAGCAAGATGGGTGGGTCAGACGGCAAAACGGACACCGGGAATGAGCTGGGCGCACCAGAAAACCCCTATAGACAAAGTTTGGAGAGGCAAAGTAAAGCCTACTATGGACCTCCGTGAAGCGGTTACCGACATGACCCCTCAGACGGTCAAGTGGAACCAGCCCAGCAACTTGGGTTACTCGGGCAGCAAAACTGATAGCGGGAATCGATTCTCCGTCCCAAAAAACCTTTGTATGCAAAATTTGAGCCACCCATGTAGCAAAATAAGTGAAAAATTAAGTTCAAAGTTCGACCCAAAATTCACCAAATTTGGCCGGCCAATACCGAAAAATTACGCACGATGACGGAAAATCATATATATAGTATTTGAACGACCCCGATATGTGTACTGTTTAACCATATAGTCAGTACTGCCCCATATATAGCCCAATCTGATTTATTAAGGCGCCTTTGAAGCATACTTTTTGGCCATTTTAGCGTTTTGGCCGACTTTGGCCCCCAGCCAAAAATTTTTTCCGGCCCTGGGAGGCATAAAAACTAGCTTATTTTCTTATTTTTGATTTGTACTACAAGAATATATATGGGTTTCATAGGCAAAAATTTTTCTATCTGTAGTTATTCAAGCTACAAAACCCCCTTATGAGACATCAAAAGCGAGAAACCGGAAAAAAACATCACTCTCGTAAGCGATTTTTGGGACAACTTTTTAACGGAAAGTGGTACGGGGATGAAACTTGGCAAATATACTAAACTCGACACGTACAATTTTTTGCGCACATAATCTGCGCAGCTTCTGCGCAGCCTTGTTTTACACGGTCATTCGACCATTTTCACTCATATTATAGGGGTCGCTACCGCGACCCCTATGATAATATAATTTGTCGATATTTGACCTTCATATAAATAGCACGTAAAGCTTTCAACACAAAATTGTCCTTCACACATCTTGTCGCTAAGTCATTATATATACTGTGCATACGCATTATACGGCATGCCACTCTGCGCTCTGACTGTGCCAAGTGAGGAAAGCATTACGTATGTGAGAGTAGTGTGTCATAGTGTTCCGACAATACAGTAGGTGTACTATAGTGCTTACGGAAATAGGTGCCATGGTGTTTCGGGAAACATCAGCTTGCATGTACAGTTCAACTTGAGGTGTCGCAGTTCACTTCGTTCAGTCCATTTCTTTCAGACCACAATGTTGACATGTTGTCTATTCATTTTTTCTTTAATATGATGATCCGATGATCTTTAACGAGGCTGCACTGTGACGCCAATATGAGCCTCGTTGTAGGACAGGCTCATATGTTAAGCCGTTGCAACTTGTTTTCCATAATTTACAACCTCAACGCCACTCATATGCATTTTACAGGCTAGTTTCCGTGTTTGTATAACCTGCCTGAGAGTACTCATATGTATTTTACATGCGACGAAGGAGCATTTTTGGTTCTTGTTGTTTTCCATTCTTTTACATTTGTATGCGCAAAAAAGAACCAACATAATATATTTCCGAACACCATGCGCAAGCAGACTCTATTTTGACCACTTTTGGAAAATTTCATGTTTGACCCCGGCGCCTGTGGCTTCGGCTGCTTCCTTCTAGAGTACTCGTCTCGGCGCTGTTACGGTGTTTACACCTAGCTGAGGAAGGTATGCGCACACCGGCTAAAACAGGTGTCATGGTCGCTATGAGGGTCCTGGTTGGGGGTGCAGGTGCTTCGGCCTGTGCTCTCTACAAAATGCCAGGTAATGCCCAGCGGCAAGCGGTTAGCGAAGGCGGGTGCTAGGCGCCTCCAAACCTAGTCAAACGAAGCTAGTGGGTGACAAACCACGATCAAAAGTCCGGCTGCACAGTGGCGACGTGCAGTTTGATCTAGCCGAGTATCCTTTGGTTAGCGATTGAATCTGAGATTCCCTCAATCCTGGGTACCCGCGCCTAGAGGATGAATGGCTGGCGAGGAAAGTCCAGTTCCAAGCGGAGTTTATATTGGGTAACCATGGCGCTCCAGGGCTCCGCCTGGTGGTCCCTTATCTTTCCCTGAGGCTTTATGCTATATGAATATCTCAAACCTTTCTACAACTAGTTCTTTTAATGGTTTCTCTGAAGAAGATCAAGCAGTAACCAGACGGCTCATCAGTCTAATGAACACAGAAGACCCAAACTTACTGTCGACCGAAAGCGAACTGAGAATAGCTACTTGGAACGTGAACAGCATCTCCTCTCAAGATCGCCAACATCTGCTGGCGCGTGACCTAGAGATGCTTCGTGTTGACTAGTGATGTGCGCTGAGACATTTGCCCGCTCCGGAGCTCCGGCCGGAGCGGGCTGTCGGAGCACCGGAGCTCCGACTGTTAGTGAAGGCAAAACTGCAAAAATTTCGGTTTAAGCTAAAAAGATGTAGTTTAGTCAATAAAAAGCATGCCTACTCGCTGTACTGTATACTTTTATGATAAAATAAAAATACAATAAAAGTTTTATCGTTTAACTGTTTATTTTCAGATGCTGATTTCTTTGCTACATTACGAATTACTTGTTCGCTGTATTTTTGATTTGAAATAAGTTAGCTTTTAACAATATTTCACAGCATTTTTGGGTTACGTAATTGATTGTGTATACTGCTGTGTTTACATACGTAAAAGGCCATGTTAGTTTACACTGCAGTTTACTTTAATGTTTCACTTTTTCCAAAATTTTGCAAATTTAGATATTATATTCCACATGAAATACTCAATTTCTTGTAGGAATTTCATCAAATGTATACCAAACTTTTCAAATTCATGCATAAAATATATATTGCAAATCTGAAGGGTGTGGACCAAATTTCATTTACCCACTAAGTATATATTTAACTTATCATGAGGATGTATAATACCTAACTGAAATATATAAAATTTCAGCTAACAGAATTTTGATCTGAAAGATAGAAAAGAAAAAAGCAAAGAAAACAGCTGCAGTTTTTCAAAGTTTATATACATGGAATAGATTAGCGAAAAAAAATTAATAATAAAAAAAATAATTACCAACAAGAAAGAAAAAAAGATTTAGCGAAAGAATTTATAAATAATAGTTGTATTTTTAATTTTTTTTTCTATAAAAAATTTGGAAACAGGAAAGATTAAAATAAACCCCAGAGAAAAAAAACGTCTTGAAAAGAAAAAATTAAAAACCCAGCCTTTGGAAAATGGAAACATTTTTAAAGAGTACGACAACTATATGTAAAATTCAATACAGTCTTACGTGCTGTAAGGAGAAATCGTAGAGTTCAGAGGAAGATCTTACTTTCAAATTTTTCTTACCACCTTCAAAGCTTGCACAAGGCTGCTCCGGATACCCGGAGCTCCGGAGCAGAAGCCCGCTCCGGAGCACCGAAAATCGGAGCTCCGCTCCGGAGCTCCGCTCCGGAGCTCCGTCGGAGCGGAGCTCCGGCGCACATCACTAGTGTTGACATAGCCTGCATAGCTGAAGCAAGAATCCCCAACATCGGTTCGATAAAGATATAAAGGACGACGCAACATATACTATTCACCACAGCGGGCACGATTCTAACAGGACGGAAGGCGTAGCAATCGTAGTGTCCGACAAAGCTCTTCTAAGTGTCGAATCAATCAGCGAAAGAATTATGGCAGCTCGTTTCCGTGGCCAACTTCAGAATGTTTCTGTAATAGGGTGCTATGCCCCAACCGAAGTCTCAGACATCCAAGCAAAGAACCACTTCAATCATCTCCTTGAAAGTACAGTCCAGAACTGCCCCAGATCCGATGTACTTATTATCTGTGGGGACTTCAATGCGGAAGTCGGCACTGACAGAACTGGATGGGAGCACACCATGGGCTGTTTTGGAAGTGGAGCAATGAACGATAATGGACTGCGGCTTGCCAGCTTCTCTGCCAACTACCAACTAAAGCTGATGAACACGTTTTTTCAGCATAAACTCAGTCATCGACTCACGTGGTACAGCAACGCTGGAAACTCAACTAAGCAAATTGATTACATCCTGGTACGGAAGCGATGGGCATCATCTGTCCAGGACGTGAGAGTTCGCAGGGGTACCAGCTTGCCCAGTGACCACGAGCTTGTTTTGGGACGGCTTAGGCTTCGCCTGAGGGCCTCTCATCAAAGCCACAAATGTCAGAAGAAGCTAAATATTGATCGACTGAACGACCCGGAGGTAAACAACCGTTTCTCTGTCAAACTAGCAAACCGATTCAGCATCTTGTCCCACACGGACAATCCTGACGAGGCCTGGGAAGGCATAGAAGCTGCGTTGAAGGAAACGGCGGAGGAAGTTGTAGGACTACGAGGCCCGAAACCACGCTCGTTTCCTTTGAGCGAGGAAACAGTCTCTCTGTCGCAACAGAAACGTACTGCCGCGAATCCAAAAAGACGGAAAGAACTAGCAAGACGGCTACGATCGAGTCTCAAAATTGACAGAGAAAGCATGTGGAGAAACACCGCTGTTAGCATGGAGCATGCAGCAGTCAATGGAAACACCAGAAGACTATTTGCCCTATTAAGAGACGCTACTGGTCGCAAAACCACGGTTAGCGAGTCCATACTGGACAACTCAGGACAGCCGATCAGATCAAAGGCAGAAAGGCTGAAACAGTGGGCCAGCTATTACTCACAATTATTAAATCGCCCCATTCCACCCACGGTGGATGCCGAGCTAGACACAGTAGCAAACGCTGCTCTGGAATCTGACCACATCACGAGACACCCCCCATCACAAGAAGAAATTCTCAAAGCCATCAAGTCGTTGAAGCAGGGAAAAGCAGCCGGCCCCGACGGTCTACCGGCTGAACTCTACAAAGCGGCAGCTCACGTTATAGCTCCAAAATTAGCGGAGCTTTTCCAATCCATCTGGCAGAACCAGCAACCACCCAAGAAATGGCAAGAAGCTATTCTTGTCCCGGTGTTCAAGAAAGGCAACAGGCGCGCATGCAAAAGCTACCGCGGAATATCACTCCTCCCGGTGGCAGGAAAAATCTTGTCTGTGATAGTTTTGGGAAGGCTAATTTCTGAACTGGACTCGACGACTAGGGAAAACCAAGCTGGTTTCCGAAAGGGTCGCGGTACAATAGATCAAATATTTGCTTTACGGCAAATACTTGAACGCCGCCATCACTACAGCCAACCGACGATAACAGCCTTCCTTGACTTTTCCGCTGCATTCGACAGCGTTGATAGAGCCGTCCTGTGGAAGCTCTTGGCTGCCTGTGGCATTCCATCTATGTACATTAATCTAATAAGAAACATGTACAACAACTCTACTACAAGAGTTCGTGTGTACGGGGAACTGAGCGAACCATTTTCAGTCAGTACTGTCAGGCAAGGTGATGTTTTGTCTCCATTGTTGTTCCTGCGCGCAGTGGACAGAGTCATGTCAAAAAGTATGCAACTGCATATCGGCATCACGATCGGTGAGAACGAACTAATTGCTGACCTGGAATATGCAGACGATATTGTCATCCTAGCAGAAAACGAGGACGATATGCAAGATCTTATCAACAGCGTTGTGCAGCATAGCGCGCCGATTGGGCTAAAGCTGAATGCAGCAAAATGCAAGTGCTGCGTATGCATCCACCGCAGCCCATGTATATACGAGATCTCCGCGTGGATAATGATGTCATCGACAAAGTGGACACCTTCTCCTACCTTGGTAGGCAGGTCTCTGCAGATGGTTCCGCAGCCGCTGAAATTGACTGCAGAATAGGAAAGGCCTTGAACGTATTCAATCAGCTTTCTGCTTGTCTCTGGCGCTGTCGTGAGATATCTGTGCGAACCAAGCTTCGAATCTTTGACAGCATGGTAATGTCCATTTTACTCTACGGTCTAGAAACAACACCTGTGCGCCGTGCAGACATACTGAAGCTGGAAGTATTTGAAAATAGCTGCCTACGCCGCATTCTTGGTCTCAGGCAAGTAGACCGTATAAGTAACGTAGCGCTCAGGTCTCGAGCAGGGAACAGGACCTCTATGGAAACACGCCTGCGGAAGCACAGGTTGCGATGGCTGGGGCATGTGGCTCGAATGGACACCAGACGCCTCCCAAATCGATGCTTCTTTTCTACGACGCCCAACACCTGGCGTGCACGACGAGGACGACCACGGCAAACTTGGAAACAAAATGTTCAGGATGACCTCAAAAAACCAATGGGGCTATATTCATTCCCATGGTCGCTTCGACTGGGGCAACACCGTGAAAATTGGCGGCCGACCGTGCTCAGTGGAAAGAGATCATATCAGATGCCATAGCTAACCGAAGGCCACCTATGTCTTCGTGGCGAAGATGATGGTGATCAAGTACAAGTAAAGTAAAAGTGCTCAAAAATTAAGTTTTGGCACCAAAATAGACGATTTTTGACCAAAAATTTCCGGCAACGCCGGAAAAATTTTGAAAATTTTTACCAAAAATTCTAAAAAATTTGGCATTTTCTGGGCACCTTAGGGTGAGTGGGGGGGGAGCCCAAAAAAGTGGGGGGAAGGCGTCGAGTGGGGGGACCCAAAAAGTGGGGGGCCTCCACCCCTCCCCCCAGCAAAATGGCCGTTTTTGGCCAAAAACGCCGTTAGGCCACTTTTGGCCGGCCGCACAGGTGGCATGCCGGGCCGGGTAGCGAAAAAATATAGCGCGGGGCACATAGGACCATATCGGCATTCAGAAAATATAACCTTTCCGACTGAAAACGTCCACATCTTTCATCAAACACCTCTGCACAAAATTACATTTTACAGAAAAAACAAACAACCGGACCTAACTTGGCCGGAATCGAAAATTTTCAAAGTTGAAAATTTTGACCAAAACATTTTTGCAACGTGTTGTACTCGTCGTCTAGATTCCAACGATACCAAATTTGCCGAGTTTTGTTCAGTATTGAGTTGCACGGTGCTCGAACGAGTCTCAATGGGCCGCGCAGTGCCTTTCGCACCCATATTATTTATAGCGCGGCGGGAAAAAAGAGCGTCCAAAACTACCGTAGAGCGTGGGTTATTGTAGCTCCTGCTGCCTCTCAGCAAATTTTTTTGCTACTTTAAAAATTTTGGAATTTTTGGTCCCAACATGGGGGTCAGGCAGGGTCAAATTTGGGAGGTCACCCTGAACTACTGGAAAGACCTAGCCCACCACGGATTACAATTTCACAGAAGATATGTCTCGAACTTCACGATGGTGTATGCAATTTGGCTCTAGTACCTGTGGTGCGACCTTGGGATGACCAAGACTCGGCGGGAAAAAACCCAAATTTCAAAATGAAATTTTTTTCTAACCATTAGCTCAAAGGAAAAATTCATGCATTTCTTAGCTCAGTAAAGCCTCCTGATTAATTTGGTATAGATTTTACATAGGTTCGACCTTCTATGTGTGGTCCAGGTGACCAAAATCTGAGATGGTGCCATTTCAAGCCAAATTTTCTAATTTCGTCAAAATAGCTATATATATTTTCACTAAAATAGGTCGGGTTTGGCTTTAAATGCAATAAAAACACGTTTTCTATGTGATAGGATGCTTAAGCTGCAGAAAATAAGCAAATTTCAAGAATTTCCAAAATTTGCCTATGTTTATATGCGTGTTAAACATACGAAATTTTCAAAAGTCAATTTGACATGAATTTTTGCAAAATATTGATATTTTTTGATTCAGATGTACTTACTAAAAATGACCCGCTCTTTCGAATGGTATAGTCAAAACTGTTCTGGCATGCTTCTAGCAAAAATTTCGGCTGGGTTTTTTCCCGCCCATGGGTTTTTCCCGCATTAGGTTTTTTGCCATCGGTTTGGTCGAAAATTTCTCACCAACCGTAAGTGCTAGACAGACGTTTTATGGCTCATTTTGAAGCTCTTCGCAAGGCCTCATGGTCGTTATCGTTAGATTTTCGATTTGTCGCTTAATAAAAAAGTTATATACAGCCAAAATTCGATAATTTGGGTTTTTCCCGCCGCGCTATATATGTATATAAATTATGTAATATATATATATATATATATATATATATATACTAGCGTAGATAGGGGGGGCCGCCCCCCCCCCGAAATGGTTTTGCCCCCCTGACAAAAATTGGCCAGAAGAAAAATTTTGGCGCGACTTAGTTATTAGTATACTATATATAACTAAACCTTTACTAGTTTGCTTTACTTTACTTTGCTTTGCCAGGTTTGTAGTTTTATTAGCTGCATTATTGCAAACATGATTGCCTTAAATGGTGGATACTGGAAATGTGCTGCTTGGAATACCCTGTTCTCATGATGGGAGCATCCAATCTGAGTTTTCGTACGAGACTGTAGAAGTGGCAAATATATAGCAAATTACTTACTACTTGTACTTGGGCCTTCGTCATCGCAGGATCTGCAACATGAAGGGCTCCGCTTCCAATCCAGCATTTTCTATGACCCTTCTCCATTGATCCCTGTTGCTTGCCAAGTCCTGGATCACGTCTTCCCAGGGGGTACCTAGCATGCCTGTAAGGGGTAAGGACACCAGCCAGATCCTGCTCCACCATCTTTCGCCATGACATTGCCGGCCGGCCAGGTGGTTTTCTCCAACCCGTTGGGACCGGGGAAAACAGGGATTTCCGAATCAGTCTAGATGGGGCCATTCGGGATGTATGACCTAGCCACCGTAGTCGTGAGGATCGGATTCTGGAGTCGATTGGGATTCTATTAAGGCAGCGAGCGTATAAGTCACAGTTTCTTATTCTGTCACGTAGTCTAACGCCCAGAATAGATCGTAGACAGGACCTCTCGAATACACTCAATCTCGATATATCCTGTTGTTTCACCGCCCAGGTCTCACTGGCGTATAGTAGAATCGACATGACCATAGAATCCAGGACGCGAAGTTTCGTTCTGATCGATATCGCTCTCCGAGACCAAAGGCGCTTATATAGCTGTCTAAATACAGCCCTAGCCTTGCTGATTCTAGCATTGATCTCCAGTGATAAATCATAGTCATTGGTGAAGATACTGCCAAGGTAAGGGAAGGCCCTAACCTTCTCGACTGCAACACCGTCTATGATGATCTGACTAGGACCAGTGGCTTCATTACCCGGCGGGATGATCTTACACTTATTAGCATTGAGGCGAAGACCAACTAGACTGCCCCAACCATTGACAGAATGAGTCAACTGAGTAAGGGCTTCCTCACTCTCCGCCAGTAGGGCGACGTCGTCTGCATATTCCAAGTCAGCGACGCGCAAACCTTCAGCAATATGCACCCCATCTTCGTTGGATATTGCATGCTGCATGACCCAGTCCACCGCACGGAGGAAGAGGATTGGAGAGAGAATGTCGCCCTGTCTGACGCCCGTGGAAACCTTGAAGCCGGGAGCCAGTTCACCATTCACTCTAACCTGACTGGAGGACGACCGATACATATCCTTTACGATGTCAATCATGTCATCAGGTATACCGGCTAAGCCCAAAAGTTTCCAGAGACTGTCATGATCCACACTGTCAAATGCAGCTTTAAAGTCCAGGAAAGCGAGCCACGTGTCCTTCCGATGACACCGCCTTCTGGCCAAAATTTGTGCCAGTGTGAATATTTGATCAATTGTCCCTCTTCCTTTTCTAAAGCCGGCCTGCTGGTCCCTGGTTTGATCATCCAATAGCTGGCAAATTCGATTTAGGATCACAACAGAGAGGACTTTTCCAGCAATTGGTAGGAGCGAGATTCCACGATAGCTCTCACAGAGCCGTCGGTCACCCTTTTTGAAGACAGGCACAATAATTGCCTTCTGCCACTGTTCGGGGGACTTCCTCTCAGTCCAGATACGCCGGAATAGCCTGACGAAGTGGGGAGCCAACTCGTCAGCAGCATGGATAAAAAGTTCCGGGTTCAAGTTGTCAGCGCCAGCAGCTTTCCCAGATTTAAGTTTCTTGAATGCATCAGTCACCTCCTCCAGCGTAGGTGCAAGCGTATAGGTATCTTGACGAGCGTATTCAGGAGGATGGGCATCCTGGAGAATAGCTGCAGGTGGAGGTCGATTTAATAAGTTTTCGAAATGCTGTTTCCATCGATCAAGTTGTTGCTGTTTATCCCTTAATAGTGAACCGTTATCATCTTTCACTGCACTGCACAGGGGCGGTTTTCGTCCAGTCGCATCTCTGAGTGTAGCATACAATAAACGAGAATTCCCGCTCTGACTAGCTTGTTCCATTTTCAGGGAGAGCCTGTTCCAGTGAGCTTCTTTGTCCCTTCGTAGCTGTCTTCTAAGCTCCTTTTTCAGAGAGACCTTCTTCTGAGGGTCAGCTTCAGACCGACATCTCTGCGCAATATCAGCAGTGATTTGAGACAGTTCAATCCTAGGTCTAGCAGAATTCCTTCTTCCGATCGTCCTATTCGCGGCATCTTCAAGGCATCCTGCCATCCGATTCCAGACCGCTTCAACGGTCAGGTCGTCGGATTCTGTCAAGTTGGTCAAAGCTTCGAAGCTATTGCGCACAGCAAGTTTGAATGCTTGCTGCACAGTGGGGGTCTTGAGCTTAGCCACATCAAACAGCCTGGAACGCTTAGTTTTCGGCACAGAGGCTAGTTTAAGGTTGACACTAGCTAGCATCAATTCGTGGTCAGATGGTAAGGCAGTACCACGCACAGCACGCACATTACGTATGGAAGATCGCCAGCGCCGCCGCACCAGGAAATAGTCGAGTAGCTTCGATGTCAGGCCAGTATTACTTCTCCATGAGAGGAAGTGTGAGGATTTGTGGCGGAAATAGCTATTGGCTATCGACAGGTCATAGGCGCTCGCCAGAGACATCATGCGAATACCATTGTTGTTAAGCTTGCCAGATCCAAAAGGACCACGAACAGTATCTTCATGATTTTTGGCTCGTCCAATCTCGGCATTGAAGTCACCGAGAACAAGCAGGTAGTCCGAGCGCGGGACATCATTTAAGATTTCCTGTAGTTGATCGTAGAAACAGTCCTTCTGCTCTTCATCAGAGACTTCCGTGGGTGCATAGCAACCGATGATAGAGGCGTGACCGTTCCAGGACTTCATACGTAGGTAGATGAGTCGGTCGTTTACTGGAGAGACAGAGACGACAGATTTACGCAAAGATTCGGACATAGCAACGCCAACCCCTCGCACCGCAGCTGAGTCATTTCCGCTGGAGTAAAGGGAGTAATTCCTGTCTTCACCAATTGATACCTTTCCAGATCCAATCAGGCGACACTCAGTCACAACAGCCATGTCAACGCCATAGGTGGTCAGATCCTTCGCAAATACTAGCCTTCGACTTAGATCTGATAAAGTCAGAACATTCCATAGTCCGATGGTCAATGGGGAGCTTGGGCTGAAAGGCACGGTTGACGACGACCGAAATACGTCAGTCCGTAGAATGGAGTTAACAGTTCTTCTAGCGGTTGCGACTTCTGTCGGGGAATAACCCACGAATTCAGAGGACTCAGAATCAAGAGAGTCGGAGCTAGGGTACATGCCAAGATGTATAGGCAGCAGTTCTTCCGCCTGGGCAACGTCAGCAGGCGAAAATCCATCAAAGTTCTTGGGCAAATTAGGCGAGCAAAATAAATTAAAGTTAAAGTTATCCATGGGCTATGGATCTCGGGGATGAAAAGAAAGTGGCCCCGCTGGAGCCCCGGTTCAGGCGGGGGTAACCCAGTGTAGTTATTGAAGACTGTTTGGGACCGGACCTTCCTCCGGCCATGCATCCCATAGGCACAGTCAGACCGTAGGATTGGGAATGGGGAAAGCTGGAATGGAATGGGAGATACTCAGCTTGCATAGAGCGTCGGCAAATTAAACTACAAAATTTGGTTTGGCAATTGATAATATACAATGCAAAGAATTCAATGTTTCAATAGCGTTTTAACAGCAAAATTGAAAAATTTTCTCAACTTCTGGGGGGCTCCGCCCCCCAGACCCCCCTTTTTGGGTTTTAGCATACCGCTTTCGGTTACAATAGATTTTAGCTTAGAACCTTATAAAAATTTTGTGCGTAGTGTTCATACATTGAAGTTCAATGTACATTGAGCAAAAAATAAAAAATTAAACCCCCCCAGACTTCGGTCCAAACCGCCCTCCCCCTGAAAATTTTTTGTATCTACGCCACTGTATATATATATATATATCTACTTATTCGTAGGAACCAGTCCAGTATGCCTAAAGTTAGTTCTCGATCGGCTGGACCAGCCAGTTCATCCAAGCCCTATTCTGAAGGGCGTCAAACTGGAGCAACGGCTAGTGAATTGGACGTCAGAATCGGAGATTTATTGCGTGAATTGGGTGCACTTGTTGCCTCTGCACATCGTCAGTTACTGACCAGTGAAAAATCTTTGAGTTCCCTTAGAGAGGTCCTCAACGATTCGGGACGTCAGCCTTCCAAAGCTAAACTTCGATCTCTGACTGCTGATGCGGCAGAGGAGGTTGACAGCCAAATCGATTCCCTTCGTGCTTGCATTGATGCTATCATACAGATTTCTGGTAATTTGTTTGATGAATTACATAACGTGCTTCTTCTGAATAATTAGCTGCTATCAATATTATATGGCAGTTTCACTTTGATCCATTCCTTTTTTATATATGTATGTGTGTGTTAGCAGTTAGCTGGTACGTACATGTATATATAGTCAAGCGGGGAAAAAACCCACTTTTCAGATTTTTGGCCAGAACTTTTTAATGGTTTGACATATCGAAATGCTGATTATACAGGTAGCTAGGCCTAGTCGTAAGCTTTCTTATGAGCTATAGAACACCTCTCTAGGGTGTGCCGTTAGCGAGAAAAATTGTCCCAAACTGGCGGGAAAAAACCCAATGCGGGAAAAAACCCATATGCGGGAAAAAACCCACCCCAAAAATTTTTTGGCAAGTTGCCAGGAGCATTTCTAACCGTTCCAAATGAAAGGGTGGGTTGTTTTTAGTACAACTGCATCAAAATATGTTAGTTTTTGCACTAAAATTGAGGTCATATGGTCATTTAAAAATGTTGTATCTTTAACACATAAACATAGGCAAATTTTGGAAATTTTTAAAAATTGTTTATTTTCGGCAGTTTAAGCATCCTATCGTATAGAAAACGTGTTTTTCTTGTATTTAGAGCCAAACTAGACCCATTTTAAGGCAAAAATAAGCATTTTTGGACAAATTGAAATTTTGGCTTGAAATGGCACTATGTCCGATTTTAACCCCCTGGACCTCCCATAACAGATCGAACCCAGGTAAAACCTATACCAATTTAATCTATAGGCTCTATTAAACAAATGTATGTATTGGTTTTACCTTTCCCGTCAATGGTTAGAAAAAAAATTTAATTTTGAAAAGTGGGTTTTTTTCCCGCCGTGGGTTTTTTTCCCGCCAACTCCAGGTCACCCCCAGGTCGCACCGGAGGGGTCAGAGCAGTGTGGCATATATCATCATGAAGCGCAACAGATGCCCTACAGGTACATATAATCCGCTTTGGTCTAAGTCTTTCCAGTAGTTCAGGGTGACCCGGCAAAGTTTGCCAAATTTCGGCACGTGGTCGGACCACAATTTCCAAAAATTTCAAAGTCCCAAAAAATTTGCAGGGAAGCATTGAGAGCTACCATAATACACCCTCCAGGGTTATTTTGGATGCTCTTCAAGATAGGCTATTAAAATCCTAGATAGCTCATACCGGTAAGCCCACACTGGGGGTGGGTTTTTTTCCCGCATTGGCGAGTGGGGTTTTTCCCCGCTTGACTATACATGTTTAAACTAATCTCAAATGGTAAAGACTTCTTTATCCTTATTTCAGCACTGAAGGCAGAGAAGCGTATACGTCGCCGTTTAGATCCATCTCACTCTGGTGACAAAGCAGGACGCCAGCCAATGCGTCGCGGTGCCCTTATGATGTTGCTTCAGCAGAGTGCCGCCTCCCTCCCGCTCTTTGTGAGCAAGCCTGGGGAACAGCCGCCGTCATTGTGCGGCGCGATACCCGCCAACAAAGACTACACCAGTCCTGTTGGCTCCATGGTGGCTGCCAGAGTGAAGAGTGAAAATATGGAGGATACCTGGATATTGGCAGAAGTGACGGACTACAACATCTCCCTGGGAAAGTATTCAGTAGACGACATAGGTGAGTTTGGTTGACTGGCGTCAGCATTCTTTTCTGTTTTTTCTATGACACGTCTGGTTTTTGATTAGGGACTTTTGTGGTTACCCGCGCCCAATCTCTTCCCCCCCCCACTCGCTAAGAGGTGTCTAGAGTGCACCCAAATTTTAGATTTTTCGGTCTAAATTTTAAAACATTTTCGGGCTTTTCAGAGATTTTTTTTGGTCTGAAATTGTCTACTTTGAACTAAATTTTTTAGTAATTGCAGTACTAGCTGAAAACAGGTTATTTTACCATATCTTTAGTTTTTGGTTAATTTTATCCCTTGTTGGTCTCCCTCCTCCCCATTTATTTTTTCCAAGAAAAATCCTAGCAGCTTCTTCACGCTGTCATCATGATTTTCATTACTCGTGAACTGCATTGATCTTATAGCTTAGATGATATTTACCGTGATCAATGAATGTCATATCAAAACTACGTACCACAAAGAAACATAATTTTCCTGTGTCGTCGTAAAAGTTCGTTTCTGGTTACCGGATTAATAGAAATTCACAGTGGACAATGTTTTGTTTTGGTAGAACACAAATCCCTATATATATTTCCCTTGCCCTCCCCAATTTATTATATACATATGCAAGTATACATAAATGTATATTGTGTTTTTCCAGATGAGGAGCAGAAAGAAAGCTACACCTTGTCGAAGAAGAAAGTCATCTCTTTGCCCGTTTATAGGGCTAATCCTGAAACGGACTCCGGCGCCTTATTTCCTAAAAGTTCCGTTGTCCTTGCCCTTTATCCCCAGACTACGTGTTTTTATCGTGGAATTGTGGAAAGGGTTCCTTTGTCTTATAAAGATGATTATTTGGTCGCCTTTGAAGACAATTCTTATCCAAGTGGATTTTCTCCTCCCCTACCTGTACCGCAAAAATATGTTGTCAGTGTTCCAAATAGTTGATTTTAATCTTGCGAGTGTCTATCCACTTGTACTTCTAACTTCTATTTTGTTAATTTATGTAAATAAATTAATAAATGGGAGGCTTTTAGGAGTTCTGCAGTTGTTTAGGGTATAGGACATTTTTAGCTGTTTTAGTTATAGTGTGATAGATATATGTTATAGTGTGTTATAGTGCAGTTTATAGAATAAAAAGGTAGTGCTACTTTTTCTCATGATTGCACCAAATCGGACTAATTTAGCTTGGCGTTACCTCAACACCAAGTTAACACCGTGCTAACTATTCTGCTGCTGAGCTTCAGTTTAAAATTCAGTCCGTTGCACAAAGAGTTTTTGTCAATAATAACAAACTAAGCTTCAACGCAAGAGTTACCCAATCAGATTTGTTTTCTTAATGTATCCCGGCCGCAAACCGGGAACGAAATCAACAATAACATTACAATTTAGAGCAGGGGTTAGGCATAGAATGAACTCCAAATCTAGCTGTGCTAAAAACAGAAGTTAGCTAGAGCAATTTTTATCCGTTATAACTTGAACCTAGCAATCCAGTGTAAATCAATCCTTCCTATTAAAGCTAAATTTCTTAAAACTAAAACCTTAAAACATCGGCAGTGTAAACCAGGCTTTACTGTTAACTTCTCTTAGTTTAGCTCTAAATAGAACGTTTAATTCACAGCAAATTAAAGCTTTATTGGATGACAATAAATCACGATATATATATTCTCGGGTGTCGACCTTTGAAAACACCCACTTTTTGCCTTGTATCAAGAGTACGTAATAACTAAGAGTGTGACAAGCGTCCCACTCTTAGTTATCAAGCAGAAAACATCTGCACAATAACGGCCTACCCCCCCACCACAACTGAGTACCTGGTGACCACCCCACAAATGAGTACCAGGTACACAATTGTGTAGCAGCACTCGTTTGTATGTTTACATGTTGAAGCTCAAAAGTGGCCAGCTGCTGATAGAATATTTTTGGCTTCAACATGTAAACATACAAGCGAGTGCTGCTACACAATTGTGTATCTGGTACTCAGTTGTGGGGGGATCACCAGGTACTCAGTTGTGGGGGGGTAGGCCGTTATTGTGCAGATGATGTTTTCTGCTTGATAACTAAGAGTGTGACGCTTGTCACACTCTTAGTTATTATGTACTCTTGCTTGTATTAAGGTTCATACCAAGAGTGCTTAATTGCACTATTATTAAGAAGAAGAGTAAGCCACTAGAGGGCTTCTCTTCTTCGCATTGCGTAACGGTGCTCCGACCACAATACGCGAATGTTCCCCCGTTTGGGGGGGGTCGACCAAATCGACATAGCATACCCCCCCTCCGTTTGGTGGGGGGGTAGCCAAAAAGAGGTCCCCGTTTGGTGGGGGGGTAGCCAACAGCCAATCAGATTGCAGAAACCCCCCTCCGTTTGGTGGGGGGGTAGAGCAGAGGATTACGGTAGTTTTTGTTCTATTCGAAAATGGGTCCCCGTTTGGGGGGGTCGCTCAAGCAGTCTAAGTTTTGCTCATTCTGATTGGCTGTTGGCGACCCCCCCCTATCGGGGACCAATTTTTGTGACCCCCCCAAACGGGGACCCCTTTTGCATACCCCCCCACCAAACGGGGACCTCTTGTGTCGACCCCCCCAAACGGGGACCCTTTTTCAAAAGCCAGAACCAGTCTGCTCTACCCCCCCCACCAAACGGGGAGGGGGTTTCTGCAATCTGATTGGCTGTTGCCTACCCCCCCACCAAACGGGGAGGGGGTATGATTTGGCGACCCCCCCCCCAAACGGGGGAACATTCGCGTATTGTGGTCGGAGCACCGTTACGCAATGCCAAGAAGAGGAGCCCTCTAGTGGCTTACTCTTCTTCTAATATATAGAAGAAAATCATGGACTCTTGTTCATACTCTACTTTCTTCTTCTTCACCGTATTCCTGCTCCAGCTCCGACAGTAATAGGACAAAACTGGATATTTTCCTTTTTTGGACGAAGCTCCTAGAACTGCACTGTTTTGACACAAGGCTTGGGGGGGTGAAAAATGTTCCCCCGGGTCTCTTATAAAAATTTGTTTAATTTCTGAATTGAAATACAGACTTTCACTCCTGTCCTATCTGATGCTTGGCCCTCCCCACGCACCTCTTCTGCAGCTTCCGTTTTGTCCACAGCCTTCGACGCAGGCTCCTCTAGGTTTCAGCCATCTTAGACACTATTGTCAAAAACTGCACCGGTGTGGATTTTCCCCCCGGAAAAACTACACCGGTATGAATTTTCCGGGGGGAATTTTGCACCAATTCAATAAATAATGCAGATTTGAGTTTAGCTCATAATTGAAGCATCTAATTATACTTTCAGGATGCAATATGAGTAGCGTAATACGCCAAAATAATTATTCGGTATAATAGTTTGTCTGAGATACAAAATTGAATCGAAATAATGAATAAAATTTCTTGAAAAATCAGAAATTTTGTAGGAGTAACTAAAATCATTGTTTCATCCAACCAGAGTTGCCCGCAACACTACGGCCCGCGGCCCGCACAAGCGTAATCCGGCCCGCAGGTACCCGCACATAAAAATTGCTACCTGTGTAGTACCTGAGCACCAAAACTGATGTATTTTGAAAGATACTTCTGGATCGGCGAATTTTGCTGTCCTGTTTGATTTGAACTTTGTTGCCTACCAATTTACTGTTCCTAAAGTGGTAACAAAAGCTTTTAACTAACAGGGTGCACCATGAAAATTTTTTTGGGGTCAGGGATTTTGCTAATTTTTTCAAATATTTGTCGCATCCTATGTATCCTTGAGGGCGAGCTTCTTTCAGGACTTACGAGCTTAACTAACCAGCTATCAATTGTATGAAAAATGAAAATTGGTCTTGAACGCGGCGACCCCGCAGCAAACGACAGTTTTCCCCATAACGCCCTATGAAACTTCATTCGGCTGTAAGTGACCTTACGAATTAAAGTCTTCAGTAATAAGAGTACATAATAACTAAGAGTGTGACAAGCGTCCCATTCTTAGTTATTAGGCTGCAGACATCATCTGCACAATAACGGCCTACCCCCCCCCACAACTGAGTTGAGTACCTGGTGACCCCCCCCCCCACAACTGAGTACCAGCAAGAGTACATAATACATAAGAGTATGACAAGCGTCATACGCTATGTATTAGGAGCTCGCAACATCCTCTGCACGCTATCGGCTAACCCCCCCCCCATAAATCAGACCCCCCTTGACCCCGCCCCTATACATGTACGGCGTCCAAACGGGGGGTCGGGGTCTATGTTAGTATACTTACATGTTAAACTTGACGGGGCCCCAATTTGTGTATGGGGTTTAAGCTCGTATGATTTACACATCTGTGTACAAAATGTACAAGCACGAGCCCGACCCCCCGTTTGGACGCCGTACATGTATAGGGGCGGGGTGAGGGGGGGTCTGATTTATGGGAGGGGTCAGCCGATAGCGCGCATCGGATGTAGCGAGCTCATAATACATAGAGTATGCCAGCTGTCATACTCGTATGTATTATGTACTCTTGGTACCAGGTACACAATTGTGTAGCAGCACTCGCTTGTATGTTTACATGTTAAAGCTCAAAAGTGGCCAGCTGCTGATAGAATGTTTTTGGCTTCAACATGTAAACATACAAACGAGTGCTGCTACACAATTGTGTACCTGGTACCCAGTTGTAGGGGGGGTCACCAGGTACTCAGTTGTGGGGGGGGTAGGCCGTTATTATGCAGATGATGTCTGCAGCCTAATAACTAAGAGTGGGACGCTTGTCACACTCTTAGTTATTATGTACTCTTGGTAATAATGATGTTTCAGGCACTGAAACTGAAACTGGAACTAAGTTTCAGGATGTACAGTTTTCAATTTCAGGCACTGAAACTAAAACTTAAGCGGAAATTATTTTGGGAGGAGACCTGAAACTGAAACTGAAACGTTTTTGGCCGCCGACTGAAACTGAAACTATTTAACTTCAATACAAATATATAAAACCTGTAGCTTTCACTGGTTTATCCTTTTACCTTTATCTACAGGTTATTACTCGATACTCTGATAATGCAAACTGGGTATATAGTGCATGCTGAAGGTATCGAATGGCATAACGAAGTCAAATAGTGTTTAAAAATCTAAAATATTGCCTCCTTTTGATTGTTGATGATTTGGTTTGGTATGTATGAAATTGGTATGTATGAAATTGCTACATAGAAAGCAAAATTAGCTCAGGAAAGTAACCCAAGATCGGCCCGCGCGGGTAGTAAAATTCGGCCCGCCCCGCCCCGCCCCGCGGGTACCCGCGGCCCGCATACAACTCTGCATCCAACTGCTTTTCCACATTTTATATATCTTAATTAAGAAAAATTAAATTAAGAAGAAATAAATATCAACTGTAATCTTTCTTAAGGTGGTGGTATCCTTTTGTGTAGTGCTTTTGTGGTGATTTTTTTGAAATGCTATAACTTTCGCAATTTTTGAAGTTGCAAAGAGCTTTATACATCGTTTTAAAGCTTATTATCTGTACATTCACATGAGCTTACAGAACTGGCAAAATTAACAAAAAAATAGCAGAAATCTTCTGACAAGCTGACATCTAATAGGATGAATATAGACCAAAAGTTTTTGAACATCGATTTCTCAAAACTGAAGAATCGGCCAAAAGTTCTTTTTGTGCCACGATATGAAGGACATATGGGCTGAGGGACGTTTTTTTGGATTTGGCTCAGCAGGTCTTAACGGTCGAGAAAATCGGCCAAATGCACAGTAACACGAAATTTCGCAACTTCGCATTGAGTTTTCTCGCTACTCAATATGGTTTAGCCCAAACCAAGAAAAACGTCCCTCCGCAGAAGTGCGAAGTTCGATTCTGCCGAAAGTCTACGGAATCCGTCGAGTAGTTTTTGAGAAATCGATGTTCGAAACAAAATTATAGCAGTTTTGCCAAAATGGTTTTTCGGCCAAATCTCTAGCTGAAAGCAATAAAGTCCGGCTAATAGGCATTCATAAAATGTGCATTTGGACGATGTATCGATTGAGTATAACTAAGTCAATTTTGTCCGTAACATCTGGCAGTAATTTTGAAAAAACTGATTTCCTCAAAAATGGCCATTTTTTGACCCTAAAAACAGTTTTTTGCTTATACTGACTTAACCACTGAAGATTGGTCAAAGATTGTAAGAGCAAAAATGTTTATTTTCGAGTCCTCTTTCCAGCCATATCAATGAATCCCGTGTCTTGTCTACCTACTGGGAGCTTAAGGCAAAAAACCGAAATTTTCTTATTTTTTGGCCTAAGAATACGGGACTGGTCCTAAAATGTTAAAGAGCACGGAAATAGGTTATTTCGTAAGTTTTAGCCCTTTGCGTAAAGGATTAAAGCCGTAGGAGTCAAAAATACCCGAAAGGAAACCAGCACCTTAAGGTTTTTAATTTTTTATGATTTTATATCGAAGTAAAAATATGCATGGAAACTTTTATCTCCGAGCCCAACCGTTAAGCAGGAAAAGGTACTCAAATGAAAATTTATTTTTTGTTTATTTCATGGAAATGTACATAATCATATGCAGCAATCAATGCATTCGATAACGGCTAATAAAGAATTTAAGTTCATTTAAATCAGTGCTAGCTTCTAATCTTATTAGGTTTCTGAATTCTAAGTAAAACAAAAAACTAAAAACATGATTGAAATTTTGGGATTTTAGTCTCAGACTCCAATCACAGGTCACTGGTAAATCTTTACTTACGGAAAATTTGCAAGGAAAGCTTACACAATTTAAGCTAACGTGGAAAATTTAAATTAATGTCAATTAAATGAAATTTCAATTTTCAAACTGAAAATTTAAGTTCCAATTTAATTCAACAAAACTTCTAAAATTAGCTTAAAAATAAATTACCTTTGTCTTACTTAAAGATTTCAGCTCGGACATAAAATCTCCAACATTTTAAGTTATTTATTTTTACTTAGAAAAGAAAACATAAAATATGCCTAAGAAAGATTAGAAGTTATCAGCTATTTAAGAATTTTCCTTTATTAGGTTTAGTAAACAAGTAATGAATGATTATTTTGGCGGATTACGCTAATCACTTCAAAGCAGAATTAGTTGCTTTGATTATGAGCCAAACTCAACTATAAACTGAAATCTGCATTATTTCTTGCATTGGTGCAAAATTTCCCCCGGAAAATTCACACCGGTGTAATTTTTCCGCGGGTGACAATTCACACCGGTGTAGTTTTTCCGGGGGGGAATTTTCAAGGGGGAAAATCACACCGTGACACAGTGTACACGTTTCTTTTATAACATTCGAAAATCAACGTTTCAGCAGTCATAAACAGCTGTGTTCACTGCAAACTGCTCCAGGCCGGTAGCCGACCGGCCGACGGTGATCGTTCGGCCAGCGGCCGGCCTTAAACACTACTCTTATAACTCTTATAAATTATGTATATACGCTGCCCCTTCCAGGGATTCAAAAACATATTAGAGCAGCGACAGTTGTACAAGAAGAAGTCTGGTCCAATATATCAAGATTTATGGTTACATTAACTCTGAGTCACGATCTGGAGCTACACAACATAAGTTTGCATAAATACAAAACTCTTTGGTTTTGGTGTTCAGACTTTCTGATTTTAGTTCTTCTACAGGAAGGGCAGCCTATCTCATCCTAGCTTGTTTGGTCCTATCTTGACAGAAATTGGCTAATTTCGTGGCCAATGAAGGCTTCCTGAAATCTTAATTAGAGACTTCGCCAATGTCCTGAGAGATTTGTCAACACTGCTTAATCCTTCTCAGATTAGCCTCATATCGTGCTCAAGATTGTTCTCTCTTTCTTTCAGTCTAGATTTTTACAGCAAGGAATAAGGAACCGTTGAAGTTTCTATAAACTATTAGTTTTGTAGATTAATGATTAAGGACAGTCTGGTTTCCGTACGCTGAAGCTCTAAGGAACAAATTGACTTCTAGGAGAATTACAACCCAATCCAGCTTTTGGTTTTTTCATAGATGTTTTCAAGAATTATTTATTATTGCATGTATTTAATATAATTATTGCAACATGTTTTGGATTCAACTTTAAGCATCTTTTTGCTGTGGCATTCTGATCCGATCCGATGTTTGTAATCCGAGATTCTAAAGGGTTCTCGAGGCTGGGGATTCCTTGAATTGTGTGCGCTTTCTGGACTTGGTTCTATTCTATTATTTGTATGCTACCTATTATCTATATCTCCATTGAACGCGTATGTGCGCTGCAATCCCTACACTCCGTGAAACAAAAATATATAAACAATCTAAAAGTCATTTGTGGCAGTTTCACCGTTCCAGATCCAGATGCACTTTGCTTTTGATGTAGGGAAGACAATACCAATATATAAGTATACTTTATAGCACGGCTCTGCGTGCATTCAGAGATGTAAAAGCATTCAAGTCACTGTAGTTTACTGTTCCTAAAACATATGGGTAGTCCTGTTTTCCGCGGAACTTCAAATATGCAAATAAGGCATATAGACAAATTAGTTCACTTAACACTGGACTGCACCAAAAAAGTTTAAGAATAGCTACGGAATAGCAGAAGGCTAAGTCCAATTTTTGAATGGGAAATCGGCAGTTAACCTTCTGCTATTCAGTTGCTATACTTAAACTTTATTGGTGCATTCCCGGGTAAGTATAATACATTCACGCGCTTAACAGCAATCAGTTGTTTTGTTTTCAGCAGGAACAGTAAACAGTGACTTGAAAAGAAGTTTTCTGAACAGAAACCATTTTCAGTCACAAAGTTTACTGTTCCTAAGGTTACCTGCCATCGTACTTGAACTATTGCTGTTAAGCGAGTGAATGTATTATACTTAGTGAACTAATTTGCATATATGCCTTATTTGCATATTTGAAGTTCCGCGGAAAACAGGACTACCCCATGATCAGCTATTCTTGAAATCAAGCCGGAAATCATGTCATAACTCATGTGTTCAAGCTGGTTATCAAATTTGTAAGCAGGGGCCAGTTTCATAAAAAGCCGGCTCGAGTTCTCGAGTTCTCAAGTTCTCGAGTATATAGTCTGTTTTCAGTGACAACAACTTCTTCTGTATTAAAAATTATATGTAAAATTATCTACGGAAAATTTTATAGCGACTTATTCAGTCAAGTATACAAGTTATTGAAGCAAGAAAAAATTCACAATTTTATTTCTCGAGTAGGTCTCAAGTTGGCGAAATTTTCTCTGGTCGAAATCGACCAGAGAACTTGACTCGAGAACTCGAGAACTTTTTCAGCTTTATTTTCAATGCGACTTGCGGATCTTAAAAACTTCCAGCGTAGTTTAGCTATTAGACTCGCGAACTCGAGAACATTTTTATGAAACTGGCCCCTGGTGTAAGACTGTCCGACTTCTCAAAATTTTAAGCAACACCTGAGTACCTCACTATATGATTGACTTTGAATTAGGAGAAGAATTGAACAGCTCAAGTTCAGACAATGGGAAACTTTTGTTGATTTGACTGTGTATCGACGTGGTTGGCTAAAAAGTGATGAATTAGCTCAATTTCACTGAGACAGTTTTGTGAATTGAAGGCCAAGCGAAGTATGCCCTTGGGAACGGTTTTCTTGGTTTGAACTGGCGCCCCAGTCACACTACGGTGTTATTTTAAGTTAACAGCGACTGACAATAAATAAAATGTTTTTTGCGCAGATGGCATGGCTCCCTAAAAATACACTTTTGTATTGACTAGTTCAGATTCAGATGGTAATAGTTTCCTGGGTTCTCTGGATAATCTCTTGAATTAGGCGTTTTATTTGAATTTTCAATTTATACAAAGCTAGAAAAATGTGCTGACAGTCAAGTACTAAATCAAAAAGCTTAATTTGTTCTTAGTATAGGTTGTTGCACAACATAGAGTGCACTAGCTGATTTACAGGCACGCTGAGCGAAACTGCGAGGGGTTGTGATGCACGAGCGAAGCGAGTGCATTACAAACCCGAGTGTTTCGTGAAAGCTTGCACGAGAATTTTTTGTTGTACGAGGGCGGAGCGAAGCGGAGCCCGAGTACCACAAAAGAATTCGAGTGCTAAGCTTTACGAAACACTCGTGTTTCACAACCCCTTGCAGTTTTATAGATAGACAGATGGGGTCAATACTAATAGAAATAATAATAATAGAACGAGAATGATGGTTTGCCCCTTTTCTTGCGGAAATATATATCGGTAAAATGATGAAGAAATGTGCGATTTTATTTTTGACAGATCAACATCAATATTGCTATGAAACACGCCCATCCGACTCTTGACTTCTAGGAAGTGCAAGAGCGACCAATTCATTTATTCAGCTCCTGACTCATCTTCGTATAAATCCACCTACTAAAGTTAACGAATTTCCGCTCCACAGTAATTAAGGTAAAAGCTTTTTTGCAAGTTAGGATCAAGTTTTTGTAACAAAAAAGTAGCCAACGGGGGAAATGCCATTTGAGACCATCAGAATTTTGCTACGTCTATATGATAAAATATATCTCACAGGTAAGACTAAGACATAAGGTCATTTTTCTAGTGATTGAGATCAGAGATGAAACCGGGTCACCGGGTCAGTTCGGGTCACTATATGGACCGGGTCACCGGGTCACCGGGTCAGGAGCTCTGATCCGGTGTTGACCCGGTATCTTTGATTGGAGGAATTTTTTTGCGGGTATAGGATATTTTTCAAAGTTTTACCAATTTTTGCCAACTGAAAACTTCAAAAATTACGCAAAAACCTGCAATAGAAATATTCTTAACTTAATCGTGTTTAGTTTTTTAAATGCTTGTCGGTGTAGTAGTGTCCTCATAATATTTGTAATGTCCTGTCAAGCTTAGATCTAGGTTTTAAACTGCAATCATTGCGTTGAATCTTAAATGAAAACTATTACATGGGCCCTGGCAGTCAGAAATCTTTATTTTAAAGTCTAAAATTCTCCATGCTTTATCTGCTGTAAGTGCTTTATCCCTGCTGCTATTTTTTGGAGGGGAGGGTCAGACTGTTGGTTTCAAATCTCGGTAAGAAGGAAAATCTCATCAAAACAAGGTTTACAGATTCTGAGTTTTCTTATTTTTTGCAAATGTTATGGCTTACTACATATCATCAGGAACCAATTGTGATTGATTTTATTTCATATTCTCTGAATCCTAGCCATACGAAAAATATTTCCAAAGAATTTCCGCTGAGTGAAACTTCAGTCATAATGAAATATTTTAATGATAAAACAGAAAAGTGCTAATGTTAAACCCTATGATTAGAATTAAATGATGTTATGACTTTGGCAAAGTATTTTGTTCTAATTTGTTTGATTCAAAAAGCTATGTAGTTTACTTCACATGATTGAGTGCAAAATCGTGCAAATCATTTTGATTTTTTCCGGCTTATTTACAATATTCACTTTCCAAAGCTACTACTTTAAGGAAAGCAAAACTTTTGCCCAACTTGATATTTTAGTCGTCAAAAATGTCCAAAATGGTAAAAAACACTCACCGCACCCCAATAACGTATTTTTAATTTTTTGCAAGCTTAAACCTGAATTTTCAAAAATACCGGGTCACCGGGTCACCGGGTCACCGGGTCAGGGGTCGACCGGGTCACCGGGTCACCGGGTCAGTAAATAGTGACCCGGTTTCATCTCTGATTGAGATAGCGATCCTTTTATGTAGTAATGGCGCAATAGTGTCCGTTCAGGTATTATAATTTTATCAGCATTGGAATTTTGGTACAGCAATAGTCTATAATACCAAGACTGGGAAGCTTGGCCCTTCCTAAAGGAAATGGCCTGCGAGATGCTCGGCAGATTAAGGCCGAAATCTCGGGAGGGTCCCACTTCATTGTTCAACATGTGTTTATATGCGTTTGAACTAAAACGCATCTGATTGGCTAATTTCTTACCTTATGTCAAAATTATGTGTATAGTGGTCCCCCCGAGATCTCAGGGGCAGGGTTTTTTTGCGTCCAGATGTGCGTCTGGACGCAAAGTTTCTTATCCAGACGCAATGAAATTTTAACGGGACGCAAGCTAGACGCAACATTATTTTGGGAGAATAAGAGTAAAAACTTTAAATGTTTCCAGTACCAATTTTTCCGTTTTTTCCAAAAATTTCTTCGGGTCCTGGGGGCTCCGCCCCCAGACCACCGGTGTTTCCCACTGCCATGGAATACTAAGGTGCAAGGTCATGCCTCAATGTTACTCAATGTTATTTGTTAAGTTGTTGTCCACCTGCATTCATATCAGTCTTTTCGAACTCATAAATTTCACTTCAATAAATATACAGGTCTTACTAGATGCATAATCGTGAACATTTATATTTAATATTTATATTTTATATTTATATTTATGACTTTATTCAAAATATAAAAATTTACAGTAGCAATTTACGCAAAGAATGAAATAGCGTTAGATGCTTTAGTTAGATGTAACAAATACTAAATTAATTCTTTTAAACATTTATTACGGATTTATTCCTAATTGCAAAAAATCTCCAACTTCAATTCTCAGGGTTTTGAAAATGGAATTTGTGTTTCCATATTTACTACCTTTCTTCTTAGTGATATTAATTTAATAACCATTTCATTAATTTTTAATACCGTAATTAGTCTATCTATGACATTGAACATCGGAATAATGTATGTCAATAAAATCGAAAATTACTCACGAAATGCGTTAGATGCTACAGACGCTAAATTAATCTTTTTAAACATTTCCATTACGGATTTAATCCGTAATTGCAAAAAATCTCCAACTTCTGGGGGGCTCTGCCCCCCAGACCCCCCCGCTGCTCACTTCCAATGCTGTTTTCAGGGATCAGTAGTTCTCAGAGTTTTCAAAACCGAATGTATGTTTGATATTTACTACCTTTTTTCTCAATGCTATTCCTAAACATTTCATTAATTTTTATTAATTTAATTAGTTTAACTATATTGTAACATTGATATATCGGAATGTGTGTCAATAATATTGAAAATTACTCAAGGTATTGCGTTAGATGCAACAGGTGCCAAATAAAATCTTTTTAAACATTTCTATTACGGATTATTCTGGAATTGCAAAAAAATTCTTCAACTTCTGGGGGGCAGCCCCCCAGACCCCCCGCCGTGTACATTGGCCACATCTATATTCTATAGGTACCCTTGTAATCGTGCATTTTAAGCAGCATCAACTTTCTAAATAGTGTAAATAGTGTTACACTAAAGGAATTATTAAAATTTTTATAAATGAAACAATTTTTTGCACAGCAAACACGATAAAACAAAAATTCTACCTGGACGCAAAATTTCTTAACCGGACGCAACTTAAACTTAGCGGGACGCAAGGTTGACGCAAATCCGAAAACCAAAAAAAAACCCTTCTCAGGGGGGTACCGCATAGCGTTGTTAAGCGTGTGCTTATATGCAGTCGAACTGAAATGCACTGATGAGGATTACGGTAGCTAAGTAGCCAATCAAATACATTTCAGTTCAATCAAGAGTACATAATATAAGAGTGTGCCACTAGGCACACTCTATGTTATCAGAGCAAAAACTATGCTCTGCTCGCTAAAGGCCCACCCCCCCCCGCAAATCAGACCCATCACTTCAAAGAATTTTGAGCGCTATGTTTGTGTTCTAAAGCTCGAAGCAGGCACAAAATTCGCGCACGCACTGCTTGTGTTTTCGAGCTTCAGCACATAAACATAGAGCGAGTGAGCGTACCCCCGTTTCGACTAGGTACTGATTTGCGGGCGGAGGGTCACTAGTGTCTGATTTGCGGGGGGGGGTGGGTCGTTAGTGTGCAGAGCATAGTTCTTGCTCTGATAACATAGAGCTTGCCTAGTGGCATACTCTTATAATTATGTACTTTTGGTTCAATCGCATATAAACACACGCTTAACAACGCTATGCGGTACCCCCCCTTGAGATCTCGGGGGGGGGTCCACTATACACATAATTTTGACGTAAGGTAGGGAATTAGCCAATCAGATGCGTTTTAGTTCAAACGCATATAAACACATGCTGAACAATGGTAAGTGGGACACCCCCGAGATTTCGGCCTTAATGTGCCGAGCATCTCGCAGGCCATTTCCTTTAGGAAGGGCCAAGCTTCCAACTCTTGGTATTATAAACTCTTGGGTACAGTCAATTACTTGCTACTCCTACAATAATCCGAAACCTAGCTAATCTTCGAATACAATCACTCTCTAGTTGATCATGGGTCTTCTGCCCACTTTACAGCACACTAACATTACTCGTCGCGGACCAACAGTTCGCTCTTGCTGTTTGATTAATACTTTCAAGAGTACATAATACTGTACATAAGAGTATGACAAGCGTTATACGCTATGTATTATCAGCTCGCTACATCCGATGCGCGCTATCGGCTGACCCCCCCATAAATTGTCAAAGAAATTCGCCCGCTATTGTAAAGTTGGAAGTGTAGGGACAACCAAACTTTACGGGTGGAAACTGTGCGCGTATGGAAACGACGAACCTGGAGGAGACTTATGTTCCAGTCGACCTGGGCAGGATCTCGCCAAGAACTAGATAAGCCTAACGAATTACTAAATAAAGCTGACTAAAGGACTAATAAATGCCTAACTAGCAATTATGGAGAGAGCTTTGAACAATTTAAATACACGCTCAGTAACTAATTAGCCTACCTAAAATTTGGAAGTAACTCAAAGCCTACCTACCGAGTACACAATTCTAACAAAACCTAAATAAAGACACCCTAACGGCTCAGCTACTGAGACCGCATTTAATAAAGAAACAGACAAAGGGAGAGACTCCCGAAAATTACACAAGCAGGTATAAGGAATTTTTGACAATATAACATTCAACAATAAAGCTTACAAAAACAGAGAAAATTCAGACAAGCACACACTCTAAGAAAATAGCTACACTGAAACAGGACATGAATAAAATTTTGATACATGTACAAGACAGTTCATGTGCACAGATTCAACCCCAGAAATTGTTTAAATCCTTATAGAAAAACTATGACCTCAAGTGATATTTCCCTAAGCCGTCGCGGCTAAGCTAAATTATATGATATGACATAATAACCCTTTTCTAAAATTAAACAGCAATATTAGTTACCGGTTGAAAGGAAATAAAATAAAATAACACACACCTAATAACTTTGGGTCAACCCACGAGGTCGCCTCGGAGTCTAATATAAAAGAAGTAAAATAAAATCAATACTTGCAAACGTCCCAAGTCAGACTGGAATTTGAAAGGCTAGGGCCAGGCACACAGTGAAAAATAAACGGCCGCACGCTAGAGTGAAGAAAAACAAGACTGACTAGTTTTTTAAAGTGAAGGCTGAAAGGACTAGTTTAGACGTGTGTTGGTGGAACGGGATTGGTTGATTTTTGAGACCCTCTCGCAGACCCGACTATGCGCTTCCACAAGGCTAGCTCAACAGCGCCACCTAGTCGCTAAGTGGGCTGAATAAAACAGAGCGCATTTAAACACAGTAAAACAAACATTTTTAGACTAATTTCAACCCAAATTTACACAACACATATTTCTCATCAAAAAACACCACTCTTACTAAAATGTCACATTCAAATAAACTCACTAAAACATACACACATCACACTCACACATTACACTATGTTTACACGCAACAGAAGCACATTGAACCAACTGACTAGTTGTGTTTTCGAGCTTTAGCGTGTAAGCATAGCGTTCGAATTCTCTTTGATAAGGGGGTCTGATTTATGGGGGGGGGGGTAAGCCGATAGCGTGCAGAGGATGTAGGGAGCTGATAATACATAGAATATGACGCTTGTCATACTCTTATGTATTATGTACTCTTGATACTTTAATGGCGCAATTAACATCAAGCCCTAAACACTCTTTTTATAAATGTACACAACCAAACATCTATAACAGGAATACTTCAGTCTAAGTAGACAGTAACTCCTAGAAACAATATAACGCACTAGCATTTTTTATTCTAGACAGTTATAAGCCACCAATATCAAAATGACTTTTTTCATTCCACGGTAGGGTTGTTATGATCCTGTCATGTGTGGTTCGAAACCCGACTGGGGTAACTGCATTTGTTTCTGCTTATTTGTGGGACTGTTCCTTCTACTGATTGGTGTATTCGTTACTTTCATCGGCTCCACCCAAACTACTACCATCCCCTTTCGATACATTGGCCCAGGACTCTCAGGTATGAATGATAATCCTGAATCTGTATTGACTTCTATAAAAGTATATATTATAAAATAATATATATATATATAGCAAATCAAGATCAAATATACATGGAAATTATGTAAGGGTGGTGTGGCAATGGGCAATGCTTACATCACGAAGCAATGAAAATGCAAAATTAAATGAACCTGCATTATTTATTTGTGAATTGTGGGAGTAGCCTTTACTCAACAAAAGCATTCTGTCCAGTGTCCAGTCGCCAAAAAAGTTTTACTATTTTCTCTCGCAAATATTCTTTCACTTTCTTTTATAAAAGGTGCTAGTGACAAAGTAATATAGTCTTATCTTTAAAGGCATCAGTACTGATCAGTAGCAGATAACGTCGAACCTCGAAAACTTTTATAGGAGAATTGTATGTGAAGATTCTGCAAACCAATGTTATAAACTCCCTGTCTGCTTACATATGTATACTGTCGTGAAATATCACATCTTCTAGAAATGTAAGTTTCGGTCATAGCTTTACTGTAATCTATGTATAATTGATTCAGGTGGTGGAGTCATTCTATGCGTTATGGGAATATGCTGCTGGGTTCAAGTCAGACGAATGTATAAGAAGGAAAAATACGCCTTAACCGAAATCCAACGAGGTAAATTCCAGTAAACTTTTATGTCTTTTTAAAATGCTAACTGTTGCATTTACTCAAGAGCATGGAACACCGCCATAGCAGTGCCTAGTGTTTGAGGTCGGCCTAAGCCTGCCGCCGCCGGCCTCCGGCCAGTATGCAAATCAACAATTAGAAATTTACGATTTAGAGCAACTAAACTTAAAATGAACTCCAAAGCTAGCTTACGCTAAGACGCAGAAACAATACGCCTACAATACACCATGCGAAACTATTCTTTTCTTACTATAGCTGGAACACTAAATAGAACGTGTTCACAGCAAAGTAAAGCACATTAAAGTTAAAGTTTTATTGGACGACAATAATCAAACTACTCTCGGGCTTTCGACGTTTGAAAATATCTACTGTCCGGGGATTTTTCTTTCACAAGAAGTTTCTATGTTCTAAATATTCGAAAATAGAAAAATCTCATCTATGCTCTATTTTTCGAACATTCAAAAATAGAAATTAGAAATTTTAGGCTCTAAATTCTAAATAAATTGAAGAAAAATTTTAGGATTTAGAACTATAGAATTTCAGTTTCTTCAGAAAAATTCTTAATTTCTAAACTCCTACAATCTAAATTTAAAAACATTAACTTGCACTTACAAATTAGAACATTGAAAATTTCTTAATTTCTAAATTCTATGTTTGAAGTTTCCACCAATCATTGAAGACTTAGAATCAAGGCAACCAATCAGCAGCGACGTGATTTCGAAACAGCTCTTCAAACAGAACAGTCCTTAGTTGTTGGCGTTGAGCTGTTGTTAGAAGAGGAAGTGATAATAAAAAGCACTTGACTTTATTAAGACAATTATGCAGTTATCTAATCTTTTTCTTTGGAACGATCATGCGGATGATTTGGTAACCGAAATATAACAATACTTACCTTACTATAATAGTGTTAAAAATATAACTCTGTTTACGTTAATGTTGGGTCATCCAGAGGACAGTATAAAATTTCTCGAGTTCTCAAGTTACAAGTCTCAAGACTGGAATGTGGATCTCAAGTGTTTCACATGTATTTTCCTCAAATTCGAGACCTCCCTGCACTCTTAAAAATGTTTCAGCAGAAACAAAACGAATCACTTATAGATCTAAATACAAAAGCTTTTGAGAAAATACAGGCAGTCTTGTTAATTTTCACAGGACATCGTTGGTAGTTTCTATCGGATATATCTTAGTAGAATGGATTACAGGATACGCTGATAACGCAAATTGAATGTGTAAGCATGCGACAGTGATCATAATTTTTGAAGACTGAAATTTTTTTGAATGTTCTCACCATACATTAACATAGGGTCGGGTCTTGGGGGGGGCTTGTCCCCAAAAAATTTTCAGGGGGCTTGTACCTTGAACAAAAATTTTCAGGGGGGCTTGTACCTCAAGTAAAAATTCGCAAAATTTTTCGAAAAATTAACGCTAATTTTGTTAAAATTTGCAAAAAATCTTCAATTTTTGGAAAAAATTTCAAAATTTTGCCCGATTTTCCCGAAAACTTAAACATTTTAGCTAGAAAATTCCGGAAATTTTTTGAAATTTTACTATAAAAACTAATTTTTCCGGCTGTTTTCGGTTGACCCTTGGCCATTTTTTCGTTACCCCTTGTCCCCGACGGCGATAGGGCTTGTACCTTGTCCGGGTTGGGGGGGGCTTGGACCCCCCCCAGACCCCCCCCCGCGTTAACCTATGGTTCTCACATTTTTATTCTTCAACACCCCGTGGGTGAGTTTTCGTAATGGCCTCTCCCTGCCGAGAATATTTGGAGAGCGGCTGTTCCCACCACAACTACTCCCCCCAGGGTTTTTTGGTTTTCGGATTTGCGGTGTCACGGTGCAAATCTTCCCCCGGAAGTTTTGCACCAGTGCAAACCTTCCCCCCCCGGAATCTGTGCACCGGTGCAAAACTTCTCCCGGGGTAAGATTTACACCAGCGTCCAAAGTGACTGTGAAGTTAGCAACACACTTGGTCCAAACGTTCTTATTTTGGCGTTGAAAACTTGTCATTTTTGCAGAAATCAAAATAATCCACGATTTCTTGAGTCACATAAGCCGTAAAATTAAGCAGTAGGGAGGGATAACACGCTCATAACGTTCAATTGATCCAAACCAGGTTTCGGTCATTGAATAAATTCCAAAAGCAAGATCCTGGTGATTTCGACCTGCTGTATTTGCTGAATTTGAGGAATCCATTCAATGATTCAACGCAGTTTGACATAAGCTTTATTACCATTTAGTTTTATGAATTAAAACTATAAAACGACAAGTTTTAGAACGAATGACGTCGATTCAACTATTACTTCACCTATTAAGCAAAAGAATTGTTTGAGTCATTCATAAGAAGCGCCCAGTGTGGAATTATGAAATTCTCGGTAAAATGATTTCGATTGCAATAAAGATTAAAGGTTCGAGTAAGAGTGTGTAATATGTCTGATACTCCCTACTTAATCGCTAACCTATCAAGAATAAAGACGACACGACCCTAACTGTACACGAGTTTACTTCACAAAAAATACCAAAACCCAATCAATTTCAAAACACAACAATATTCTAAATTCAAAATGATTTTGCAAAATCAGACTCGAACATTCAAGAAACGTGGGCAAGCACCAAAGTTAAATTTATAAGTTTCCAAAAACAATACAACAAACCGTAGATTCCAAGCAGAGGTGGGGATGTGACCCCAAACCAATCCCCCAAGTTAACACCTAGTCGAAACCGGAAGTAGTGATAACAAGTATGGCGCCCAAACCGCCCGTTGACACAAAGTTAAATCCCAGACTGAATGAATTTGCGCTCAAAAAGAGAGAGAAAGTGAATTAGCTATGTACGGCGTTGGACCGTACACAGAAGTAGAATTTAGATTGATTTTTCATAAAGTTAGCACCCACTTTTGAATATTTTAGGGTAAAATCAAGGAAATATTCTACACCAGAACGTTTGGACCAAGTGTGTTGCTAACTTCACAGTCACTCTGGACGCTGGTGTAAATCTTCCCGGAAGTTTTGCACCGGTGCACAGCTTCCGGGGGAAGATTTGCACCGTGACACCGCAAATCCGAAAACCAAAAAACCCTGGGGGGAGTAGTTGTGGTGGGAACAGCCGCTCTCCAAATATTCTCGGCAGGGAGAGGCCATTACGAAAACTCACCCACGGGGTGTTGAAGAATAAAAATGTGAGAACATTCAAAAAATTTCAGTCTTCAAAAATTATGATCACTGTCGCATGCTTACACATTCAATTTGCGTTATCAGCGTATCCTGTAATCCATTCTACTAAGATATATCCGATAGAAACTACCAACGATGTCCTGTGAAAATTAACAAGACTGCCTGTATTTTCTCAAAAGCTTTTTGTATTTAGATCTATAAGTGATTCGTTTTGTTTCTGCTGAAACATTTTTAAGAGTGCAGGGAGGTTTCGAATTTGAGGAAAATACATGTGAAACACTTGAGATCCACATTCCAGTCTTGAGACTTGTAACTTGAGAACTCGAGAAATTTTATACTGTCCTCTGGATGACCCAACATTAACGTAAACAGAGTTATATTTTTAACACTATTATAGTAAGGTAAGTATTGTTATATTTCGGTTACCAAATCATCCGCATGATCGTTCCAAAGAAAAAGATTAGATAACTGCATAATTGTCTTAATAAAGTCAAGTGCTTTTTATTATCACTTCCTCTTCTAACAACAGCTCAACGCCAACAACTAAGGACTGTTCTGTTTGAAGAGCTGTTTCGAAATCACGTCGCTGCTGATTGGTTGCCTTGATTCTAAGTCTTCAATGATTGGTGGAAACTTCAAACATACAATTTAGAAATTAAAAAATTTTCAATGTTCTAATTTGTAAGTGCAAGTTAATGTTTTTAAATTTAGATTGTAGGAGTTTAGAAATTAAGAATTTTTCTGAAGAAACTGAAATTCTATAGTTCTAAATCCTAAAATTTTTCTTCAATTTATTTAGAATTTAGAGCCTAAAATTTCTAATTTCTATTTTTGAATGTTCGAAAAATAGAGCATAGATGAGATTTTTCTATTTTCGAATATTTAGAACATAAAAACTTCTTGTGAAAGAAAAATCCCCGGACAATCTGCATTTGGCCTCGGATTTAGTTTAATACTCTATTCGTTTCTTCTTCATTATTTTCCTGCTCCAGCGCCGCAATACTAGGACAAAGACCGGATATGCGTCAAGGAGGGTCATGGTTTGCGGTTTGGAAGCTAGAGCAGCATATTTACACAAAAACTGTAAAAAAAGCCTGGTTTTTGTAAGGTTTGTGCAGTCAGTGTACAAAGTGTCAGTGTCAGCGTACATGTACATTTTTACCTATAACATCCGAAAATATTTTAGCAGTCATAAAAAGCTTCACTGCAAGCAAACTGCTGCAGGCCGGTGGCCGGTCGGCCGGCCAACGGGTTAAAATTGATGCCGGCTCAAGGGTCCGGCCGGCCCGGCCGGTGGAACCCCTCCGGCCTCAAACTCTAGTAGTGCCTACATGGTGCTGACTGCTGAGTAGCCCGACCGAGCTAAAGCACCACAGAATAAAGCCGAATTGAAGAGAATTTATGTAGTTACTGAACTATCACTGAAAACGTCATTTATGGAAATACCCCTTTCCTTTCTGAAATTGTTTTAGAAATTAGTGAGCATATGCTAGATCAATACGGTGGTCATTTGCCAACTTGTCCGCTTTATACGGGACCAGCCGAAGTTCAAAGTATTGCCTCAGCTACAACCAGAGTTTTCTCGTCTGGTATTCAGTCGGAACAAGTCACTCCTTTCCCAGTAAGTTAGTTTCGTTTACCGTATTTTCGGAACCACAATGATTTTTTTACATTTATCTAATTTTTTACTATTTATCATAGGGTCGGGGGGCCTCGCTGGATTCTTAGTCGTGAGAGCGGCGGTCCAGCTGGAGATTGTTTTGATTTAGTGAGCTTTTTCCAATCCCCCTGGCCCATATCAAATTGTTACTGTCATCTCGTTGCGAGCATTAACTGTGGAGTGGCTGACCAGCAGAGCATGGTGTTAGAGGAGAGCATTAGGTACTTGTGAAAGCGTCAGGAGCCTTAAGGGTGGTTGCAGGGGACCGTATTGCCTCGGTAGTTGTCTACCAGGAAAAAGTGCAATGGGTCTTCACTTGTGTCCTTGCTAGGGTCTGGTGCTGTTGTGATGGCCATGGCCCTCCGGGAAGGAGGACTGCCTGGAGTGAGTACTCCGAAGCTGGCATCGGGAGTCGGACTACATGGTGTACCGGTGTACATGTTATATTTTCTTGTTGTTTTGTTTGTTTTTGTCTCGGGAGCTACGCACCAGACTGGGTGCATCTAAGGTTCTTCCTTCCAGCGTAAGCTGGCCCGGGTTACAGTAATAATAATAAAATACTATTTATCGTGCCCGGGGCCAGAAACGGCGAAAGCTTGCTGCCAAATGCCAACTGAGGGTGGTGCATGCATAGCATAAGCGGTCTTTATAGTGCCATTACAGTTTGAGTACAGATTAAGCCTAAAGCTTATTTTGCTTGTGTTTCTTTCCTGCTCAATCGGCAGCGGTATTCTAGAAAACCGTATAGGTTGCACGTTCGATCCGCATCTGGAATGCAAAGTTTTTCGATCATACACTCAAACAATTGGCTTTGTGCGCATTTCAGGGTCGGAAAGTCATCCCGCCGCAGATAGGTTTCCATTCCGCGGAAACATCGCCAATGCCCCATCGCCCCAAACATCACACGCCGGACGACGAACCGATCTGGCGATTACGGGACTCTTTCGAATCCTTGCCTCAACCAGCCTCCATGAACTCTTCCTTGATGGTAACTCCTGCTCACAGTTCATATTATTCGAGAACGCCCAGACTGAATGAAATGGACTGCTCTTGCTACGAACCACTGTTAGGCAGCCATTACAACAGCGACAGCCGACAGGACCTGGAAAGCTCTGCGTTACTGTACGAAACTAGGGCATAGTATATAATAGCAATTTATAACACTATCAATACGTATTGCTTCATTTTCCACCAGTTCTATCTAGTTATTTACAAAATTAGATAAAACATATACTTACTAGGCAAGTAGCTATACACAAGCCCGAAGACATTCAACTCTATGAAAAACGCTCAAGCAACCGTCAGTTGAATACATATTGCGCAATCTTCAAAGTCGGGCGCTGCAATGTTGTTGTGTATATTTCACAACACAGTGCAGACAGAGTTCTATGGCGAGCGTCTAAAACAACCTGATTCAATGGAAGTCCCTGTTTTTATTCAAGTAAAGATATATTAATGTATACACGCCATACACTATTCAACAGAAACGAAATCAACAAGACATCCGATTGAACCAGAAAACTGTAGACTGAAATTCCGCCATACATGTTGCAACATAAGAGTTCAACAAACGATAAACTACGACGATAAATACTACCGCAACAATGAATGAAAAAACCATTTAGCTAACTCAGTCTAAGACACCTTAATTCATAAATAATTTTTCAATTAGTGAAGTTTTGGGGAAACAACGTACGTATAATAAATGTAAAAAGGCAGCTAAAGTTGGACTAGGCACCCAACAGACAAATAATATTATACTTCATAGACTCACACAGAAAGTGAGGAAAACTCACTTTCATCATTAATATACGTATATGCTAGCGAAACATTACAAATTATCAGAAAATAATGCTACATCAATCACTATTGTCCTTCTTAACAAATAAGTTTCCAGAAATGTTGTGGCATCATTAATTGTATTTCAGTAAGCGTCATGTTCAACTGTAAAAAGGAGGAAAAGTAACATCCGAAACTAAATGACATGACAAATAAGAAAAAGTATTTGGACATACCCGGCTATCTGTTACCTATTTCCGGAGCTATATCAATTATTTTGATAGGGCATCTTGTTGATGACAAATATTTAGTTCAAAGTTCAACCTTTACTCTGTAACAGGTGCCGGGCGTATGATATTTTTCTTCAGCTATATAATTAAATTATTTTATTAGTTATTAATCAATGCTCAACGAAGTTATACGACAGGCTTGTTAATTACTAGAATTTTGGCAGAATTATTCAAAAAACTGCCCAGCGACAAAGCAACCACCTTCACAGTAAAATGTTTAACGAAGCCGACATTGTCGAAACACTTTTCCGAAATAGTGACGTTGATTATATTACGGCATCCATATTATAACATGAATAAATTATAACACAACAACCCAACCCCAATAAATGTACCTAGTATGGACATAATCACCATAAATTAAACAACACCATTTCACTTCCAATCACAGGGAGTTTCCCAGCCCAGTAGACTAACTCTATAATCACTCCAAATTCCAATCAACAACAATAACAACAACGAAGAAAAACAAGTGAACAGCCGACATCAGCTTAAGGCGGGAAAGTCAGTTTCGGCGTCATGTTGACTCAGATGATGCGAGAGGTCAGTGGTCCACAGAATCTGTCCACACTCTGTACAGGGAGTGAGCAAACCCTTTAGGCGCTGTTTCCAGGACAGACCGCTGACAGGCTCTCGACGGCTCCGCAGCTCGCCCAAAATGGCTTGCTGTTTCCCAACGTCGGGCAGGAGGGCAATCAGTTCCGGAAAAATGTCCGGGAGTCGATCGGATGGAAGCACCTGGCTGACCTGAGTACAGTACTCACTGGCCGACAGATGTCCCTGGCGAAAGGCCCGGGAAAACTGTTTGAACAGACCGAGGGAATCGAAGCTGAGATGCCGCTCAAGATCCTCAAATAGGGCCTTGTTCCGTTCCTGGAAGTTTGGCACTTTAAGGTAGACGGCATAAGAGGATGTGGCTGAGGAATCCAGATTTTCGCCATTCACAAGGGCAGTTGGTTTGGCAAATCCTGGAGGTGGCGGCAGGAGCCCGTCAGAGCCAGCCGGCTGAGCCAGACCAGGCGGGGGCGCCGAAAGAATGGGAGCTCCAGAAGAAGACCGAAGACCAGGCGGCGCTCCGATGGAAATAGACGAGTTCGAGTTCACTCCACCCGGATCGGTCGGGCTAGATCGATGCAGTACTTTTTCTGAAATCTGATTATTTGCAGTAGCAACCGAAGGCTCACATCCTACAGCTGATGGGCTGGAACGATTCGCGGATAAAGGCGTCTCTGACGACTCCTGTAAACTAGGCTTTCCAGAGGTCGTCTCCGACTTCAACTTATCTTCCTTTGTTCCAGCATTGGCCTTTCTTTTCTTCAGCTTCTTTCGACTTCCCAGAACCTCCAGATCCGAATCCCCACGATCATGCTCAGGCATAGGGGCCGGGGTCTTGGATGAGGACGGTTTCTTATCAACGAGAGCGGCGGTCGTTGAATCCATGGACTGGGCAGACATCGAGGAGCCAGCCTTCCAAGCAGAACGGGCTGGCTGATTCTCCCAGGGCTTGGCAGCCCTAAACCCGTACATCTTGCCCTGGTTCTGAAGGGCAGGAAAATCAGCTCGATTGGAACCTGGGTGACCGGAAACTTTGGCACTCCAGGCGGCCCCACTCCCGCCCAGGGTAGACGACTGGCTGTCAACCGATAGGATATCCTTAAAGGATGGAACACTTTTGTTGACAGGGATACTGGCAGCTTTGGCACCGGCCAAAACCGACTTACTATCCGAACTGTTGGCCCCAGTACTACTGGGCAGGGCTTCCATCGATTCCGATTTGAGCGCTGATCCCGCAGTGCCAGCTGAGCCATGGCGTAGAAGGTTCAGTAAATCCTGCTTTACACTAAGTCCGTTCACGGCTGCAGACGAGGGGGCCTGATCAGCTACAGCCTTGGTTCGGGCAGACTTTGGCTTCGGCATCGGAGCAACGGCGCCAGGAAGACTGGGAAAGTCTTCTTTGGCAGTGTCGGAATCACTGGAGCTGAGACGATTGGAAGGAGCCGATTTGTGGGCCGCCACTGTGGGCTGGGGTGATTCACGACGTGGGAGGTCCGAATCACTAGCCACAGCATCAGAGAGCATTGGGAAATCCGCGGAGTCTAGGCGACCACAGCCTGCCCTTTGGTAGGGGGATGGACGAAGACTCCGAGGCTGCGGAGCGGAGTTTTCACCATTGCCCAAACTGGGAAAATCTTGAGACAGTTGCCGTAGAGAAAATTCAGGTGGTTTAGGATCTGGCTTCTGTGCTGCTGTAGCATCTACTTCTTTGGAATTCGTTCTAAAATAATAATGCGATCACGATAAAGCTAGTGTTGTGCATCAAAAGAATGAGGTCAAAACAGTTTAAAAATAGACACAAAATTTGAAAACACAGCACAGTCAGAGAGGTATTAACAAAATATATTTGGGCATGTTGCAGCGCAGATAGAAACGAGCTGATTGTCCTTCTTGGGCAATCAAACAGAACTCCTTCTTGGGCAATCAAACAGAACCGCCTCATTTTCTATCAGAGTAAAACTGCTCACTGGCAGATTTACTCAGGCTTGGCTATAGAACTTAGTCACTGGCAGGCGTGTTTCATTATTTCTTTATGATAATGTCTGAAAATTGAAGCTATTCTCATATGAGTTCACTATTTCATTATTCCAACAGGTAACCAATAAAAAATCTACTCCCGAAACGACACTGAAACAGATAGCACTAACCGTGCTTCTTTGTCTTCTTTGGGCTGTCGCCAGCTGCTATCCACCCGGCGAGGTGGACCTCCAGAACTATTTGGCAAACGCTGCGCCGCATGGTCTCGCTGGAATGGCTTCGTCGTCTGAGCATCTCGACTATTATTGGGTCGTCTACGACCCGATCCATTGCGTTCAAAGCTATCACCATTGCGATGTGAGTGAGGTTCTGAGGCGGGTTTGCCACCACCTCTGGCGCCTTCAGGCTCAGGAAGATCGTCAGGAGCAGCATCGTTGTACGGAGATCGAACAGTATCTCGCTCGCGTTCCCATCGACCGCCAGGAAATCGCCGGTTTCCACGACGTCCCCCGCCGCGATCTAAAAAGACAAACACAATATAAAGCTAACTGCTAAATTAAGGGGGGGGGCTACGAACGGTTTTGCCCAACTTCTTCAGAGAGACCTACCTTTTGGCATATGATTAGCTAACATATCAAGGTTAAATAGTCCGTAGTGGGCATTATTATATCTAACACACATCGATTCTAGCACTACGCCAAAGTCGAAATTTTGGTGCGAAAAGTGGGTTTTTTTGAAAAAGCTTTTCTGAATTCTGGTGGATTAACGGTTTGACCAATTCTGAAACTTTTTGCCACAAATGTTAACTGTTACTAGTGCTAAATAATAAAAGTATTCCGGCTTTCCAGCGTTGCTTCCTTCTTCAGCTATAACAGCTCAAAGTTTGAAATTTGACAAAAAGTTGCGATGTGACCGTGCGCCGTTTTCGATCTAATAAAATTGACAGCCCCTAGCCTACCCCAGCTTTTTACCAAATATTAGGCTCTAATAGGGACGAACTGTCTGTGAGTTTCAAGAGTTTTGGTTTTCTGGTTTGTGTGCTAGCAAACTTCTTGTTAAGAAATAACCCTTATTTTTAGGCCTGAAAAGCTAGCTAAGCGCAGTAAAGATGGGGTCAAAAAATTTTGTCTCCGATTTTGCCGAAAAGGTCCTTATAGGGGTTATTTGGCCTGCTGAATTCGAATATAAAATCCGTTTTTTGATATGACGCTTTCTTCGTTCAGTATGCGCTTACAACTGTCTTAGATCTTTTTGGAGCGATCGCCATCCATACTTTGAGAAATCAATCTAGCATTTCTAAACATTGGAGCGAGGTTTAGTGACCTAGCTATCGGCACATCCTGGTACACTCACTGGCCTGTAATGCGCAAGGTTTCAGCCGATTCTGTCACAGTACTTTGGAGTAATTGACTCACATCTTCGAAATGGCACCAAATAACAACGACAATATCGATAATGTAATCTAGCACTGCGAACGCAGGGATTAACGAAATCACGTCATTTTTACATAAGTTAAGACAGATATTTGGAGTATTAATTGGAGCAAGTTAGTTAACCTCCACCCGTATAGACCTACAACACCCAATTTTTTGCACTTTGATGGTATCGCACAGAAAAGTATACACTGATCTAAGGATTATTTTACACGATATCAAAGCGCTATATGTCAGTACTATTTCTGGAAAATTTGGGTACCGTACCTTGCGCATAGCGATCAGGGCGAGGCAAAGTTTGTGTACGTGTCATGTCGAACTTTGGACCGACAACAGCAACTTCTGATGGCTCCACAGGACGCTACGCTGCATGGAATTCTTTCAAACTTCAAACTATTTTACACTAAACCTAATACTATTATATGGCAAAAGACTAGCTAGCTTTTCCAACATCGAACTTTTAGTGAAATTCGTAGCCCCCCCCCTTAAACTACGATCAGTTACATGCATCAAGCATCGCGTGCAATGACCAAAATAAATACGTGATTTGCAGTCTGGTATTGTATAGGTTGACGTCCGTAATGCAATGGTTTGGCGCAGATTTCCTCAAACGATCTATACAGTTCAGTGGACAAAATACATGCAAAGCAAAAGGAAGTTAGGTGTTAACTTCCAATTTTGGCCTTTCCAAATGAACCTAAGGAATAAACAGTGTGTATACAGCGCCGACAGAACACTATAGTTATCTAAAACCTACCGGTATGCGTGTAGCGAGCGGGATAATCAAAAACAATGTCAACATTAATCCTACGTTCACTCCTGGCCATGTCCTTCCCATGCTTTTGTGCCTAAAACAAACACACAAAATAATAAACATCCAGTCGATAATAAACATACGAAGACTAAACATCCAGTCAAGCTAGTATATTATACAAAACACATTTGTTAGAAATAAATTATATAGTCACTTGCAAAATACAACTAACTATTTTTGGCACAACTACACTAACTTTATGTCCTTTTAAGTCAATTTCGGTTCTAAATGCATTGATAAACTGTTCATGAGCACAGGGGCCATCCTCACACAGAAAATGCTTTTCTAGAAAGTGCTCTCGTAAATCTAAGTAAATGCTGAAACAAGAATAAAATACGAAGCTATAGGTATATAATAATTATTAGTAATTAATTAGCTAATAATTGTGCGGAAGCCGGGCTCTCTTACTCCGCTGGCAGTCAAGACAACTGCTCATTTCCGATACTGACGTCTCACATACTTCACATTGATCGTTACAAAGGGCTTGATTTTATCAGATACGCTATATGCTTCATTCAACATAGAAGTTACTGGTTTGCCAACTAATTTCTGAAGGAATACAGCGAAGGTAAATGATCGTATATCTCTGTTTTTACATTATACAGTATATGGTTAACCGAACTTTAGATTAACTAAAGCCCACGGTCGCAACGACTTGCACCAACCCGACTTCGTTGCAAAATTCTCGACCTTGGCAAAATTTTGTCAGATTCATAATACTCTACAAAAATAGCTTGAAAGGCTCGCGAATAATGGTGTCACTCGTGGAGAAGTGAACTTCCTACAATATAAAGTTGTTAAGCTGTAGTGTACCACGCCTTCAGCAGATATACGAATCATCCCTACTGATTTCTGTAATTTATTATGCATGTCGTCGAAAATGTGATGGTAACATCATAGAACTAATGGAATAGCATTATTTGGTTCAGATAGCGATGGCATCAAAGCAAAATAATCAAATCCAAATCTACATACTCATAAAAGTGATTTATTCCATCGGCATCACAAAAGTGGCAGAAGAAATGGTCTTTACGAAGATGTCTACAAAAAGAAGGAATCGTCAAAAGAAATCAACAGGTATATATATATATACATATAATTCATTATAAAGTTTATAAAGTGATTATCCAAACTCCTCACATCTTTTGGATATCGCCGGAAGTTCATCACCGGGTTTTGCTCGTGCATACTGCGTACATATATAAGTGCGTAAGTAGTATAGTGCGAGTTTTTCGAGCCCCACTCCGGGAGGGAATGACCTTGAAAGTTTAATGTCCCTTGAGGTTTGTCTTTGAAAGTTTTCTTTTGTTAACCATCTGTTCTCCCTAGGGTTTTGTTTTCTACCTTCTCCCTGCCGTCCCTCTGAGTTCTTCCCCCGGAGCTTGGGACCCGGCGTCGGCCCATTACCGGACTCTTACCTACCTAAGCTAACTGCGTACCTAGCTACTTTCCTATAATCACCTATACTAATTCACCTACGTAATTTAGGCATCATCACCTAGGTAATTTTGTCTACCTACCTACCTAAACTGTGGTACACTAACTCACCTACCTACCTAAACTGTAGCACACTAACTCACCTACCTACCTAACCTAATCTCACCTAGCCCGGCGCATGCAATATTTTTGTATTTTGTATTTTTCATTTTCAATTCCACTTTATTTGATTTTTCGAGTTTTTTTATATTTTTTTAAATTTTTAGATGGTAGTAGATTTGATAGTAGAATTGTTAGTATGGATTGTTAGTTGGTTTTTGCCCCTTTTCCTTGGGGAGCCCTGAAGAGGACGGTTGGAGTAGTTACAGTTTCGCTATTAAGGTACTTCGTATTCTGTACCCTCTTCTGTTGAAATAATAACTGATCTTAATACCTCACCGTTAAGTGTTTTGTCCACCCTAATTAGGGGTGCTATAATGTGAGAGTTCGCTGCTAGAAACGTTTGGGCAGCCTGTTTTGCCTCTTCATGTGAGGAATACTTGGTTGGATTAAAATAAAATCCGAATCCATCTATGGCTGAAATTAGAAGACTCCAAGAATACTCCATTTTGTTTGCTCGTTTGCGTCGTTTTTGTCTGCCCTGCTTTTACTGTTTTTATTAATGTAATGCTTCTATGTTTATTCAAGCACACCGGTCTCAACAATTCTCAAATTGCTTTCGTCGCTAAAAGTGTCTATCTCAGAACGGCATACAGGGCAGTTGTAATGTCTCAGAGACCACGATGTGATGCAAAATTCATGAAACGTGTGGTCACAACTCAGCCTACGACATACAAGGTGACTATCAAAATCTTCTAGACAAATGGGGCATTTGGAGCTAGGTTTTATGAAACAAAACGTTTGGTGATCTGGCATGTCGGTCCCCATCTCAAAAATCTGCACGTCTGCTTCTAAGTGTGAACAGCAAAGTACCAGCCTTATTCTTCCATTTCTTATGTAGCAAGTTTCACAGAAATATATTGGACCAATGAGGGGGAATGATGCCTCGTTGTTTTCGTGAAAGTAACTGTTTACTAGTTTTTCCAAGGGTGTGTGACAAAGTTTGCAGTTAGCAGTAGTGGAAAATGGAGTTATTGTAGACGCCATGTTTAATTCTGCTTCTTTCGTTCAATTCCTGTCGATCTCTATTCCTTCTTCGGTCTACTGATGTTTTGGGTTTTATGTCTTCTTTTTGCAATCTGTCTTTTATGCTCAATTTGCTTTTATGTTTTCTATTCAATTCCTTTTTATGTTTCTCATCGTTTTCGAGAAAAGTGTTTCCACCCCTCTGCGATTTTACCGGTTCACCGGAAGGGCTTGGGAACCTTCTGAGCTTTCGCCCAGGCCGCATTAATGGTTTTTAGTTTTTTTTGATTTTTTTGTGGTTTTGTGTTTTTATGATTTTTTGTGGTTTTATAGTTTTATAATTTTTTGGTCCCTACTATATACACTATGTACAGGTGGTTTTCACCCCTTTTCCTTGGGGAGCCCTTAAGAGGACTGTTTGGATAGAGACGCTTAGGACGTCATAGTTGTGACTGAAGCATATCTCTGCCCAGTCGATGTTGAGAGAGTACCAACAAGGCTCAGTTCCGAGAACGCTTAGATTAACCTTTTGATCGAAAGATTCTCTGAGTTGGTCTATCTTTGTTTTGTCAAGGCACAGAAACTTTGGAGAAGTAAGTGCACCCACGAAGACAGTCAGTATCACCGCTATTAGGAAGATAGAACTGACGGGAATTAGTATTTTAGTCCAACCGAACTTCATCGGTAGAGCCGTTCCCATTATCTCCCACCGAACTCTTGTTAGACCACATGCTCTGCCCGGCCATTTATGAAGGGTCAATTTTACCTCAGACATTCTACAAAACTTTTTACAATTTCGTCGTTTTTCGAGGGTCGCTCTCTAAGATACGAGATTATGTCTTCGAAGGAAAAGCCTATGTCCCGGTGGTAAAGAAAGTAGATGCAGTACTCCCCACAGACGAAAGTGGTGTAATCTTGTAAGCGAACCGGGTTATGCTTTTGCAATCTGTCGTACTTATCAAACTCCTGAAGTGGTGGTCTGCCGTAGCTGTCGAAATACTCAGCGTAATCATCTAAATACAACGCAACCCAATGCTGGCCAGGAAGTTGGCAGGGGTCGGTGTTGGCTACAAAGCAGCTCGTTTCATGTTGAATGTCAGGAAGGTGATCAATGGGAAAGACTCCAACAAAACTTTTAACGAGAGGAGCTAGTGCGCTTTCAATTTCTAATGTATTCATATGGCGTAATCAAAGAAAGGTGTTCGATTATAGTCGATAGATATGAGGTTATCAAATTCCCCGTATATAATGATTTCAACCCCCTGAGGATAGCTTGTAGCACTCAACGCCTTACTCAGTTCCATCCGTAGAGAGACGTCTCCCTCCCGAATTAACTGCATGGCACCGGTGTCAGTGTTATCTGGGGTTAGGTCAAAGGCGAAAAAAGCATTACCGTCTTTGAAATCGGAGTAGCTAATGTAGCATCCCTTGTCATCCCCGGCCATATCGATAGCTTCAAAAAGAAATACAAACGGGAAGGTGTACCCCCGAGGTTTAGAGAAGTCAATTTTCATGGGTTGTCTAGGAATGTACTCGTCCCCACATTTTAGACTAATTTCGGTAATGTTAATGGTCTCCAGGGTCAGTGGGTCAGCTGTTAGAGAACCGTTAAACGCCTCCGACTTCACGACCCCGATAATTACCTTTCTAGGAAGTTGGCCAGTGAATATAGAATTTTCGACGATGATTTGTACGCCTGCGCCCAGATGTCTAGCCACCACCTTAGTTCGCCTGATGGGGTATTTAGCAGTGTTACCCTGAGCTAGAATATTTTCAATAGCGAGAGACATAGAATCTTGGCACTTCACCTTTCTCACGTACCAGCGCATGTCCTCTACCTTTACTTTGCTGCTTCCCTGAGAACTGAGACAGAACTCATCGGGGTTTCGGTGCAGCTCAATAGTCAGTTGACAGTCGCTTAGGAGATACTTTTCCTGTTTAAACAGATCGCAGTGGATCGGTGCCATAAACTCAGCGGATTTGGTTGCCACCCAGGTGCCCCTTGTGCCCGAGTCGAACTCACAGCCAGCAGCTTGCAAGTGACCTTCTTTTGCATTGCGAGAATAATTTAGCATAGTTTCAATGTAGGCTTGGTACGCGTAGTGGGGGCCCGAGTTGTAAATTTCTTTATCTGATAGTTTGACTATGCATCGCTGGAAAAAGGTTTTGCCAAAAAGGTTAATGGGAGTCCCTGCATCTCCTTCAATTTTAACCCGGAGGTAGAGGTAATTTTTGTTCAGATCAAGCATGTACGAGTCTTTAGGAACGTTGAAACGGTAAGGCCCTGAGTCTGTGATTGGATTTTGAGGACCGATTTCCGCCCAGTACCCGTGCTCAACGGCGACTTGGGTAGGTGGAACAGAGAATAGGTCCAATTCCGACTTGAACCCAGGGAGAGATCGTGAATCTACTTGCTTAGTCATTATGTGAATATATCTAAATTTTGTTTCGGTGGTCTACCTCGTCCGCGTACTCCTTTTATGTTGTTAGATCTAGGTCTTTGACCAATACCTTCACCTTGTTGAATATGTTCACCAGCAGCGGTTAATGTCTCACCAAGGAACTGTTTACCTCTCCGTTTTGCAGCTGCTTTTATGTCTTCACCTTGGGTTACGTCTGATGCTAGGGCTAATGCGTTTTTTGCTAGACTTTTGCCTGCAGATAGACCGACTCGTTTGAGAATTGGAAGTGCGGCTCTAAATAGACCCCTAAAGATGTTTCCTATCCCTGCTCCTCGTTGGTAGGGAAGTCCCGCATATGCCGGAAGCGCCCCACCGGTCTGAAGTAGGGTCAACTCCCAAGTATCTTGAGTCTCGGGTATGTATTGGCAGCGCATTATCGTCGCCTTCTGAAGTGAAGCTTAACGTAAACTTTTCCGAATGCAAATTGTACAGGCCTCCCCGCATCATCGTTTATATTGATTTCTACAGTGCCAAACTCTTTGTGGAGGACAGGGACGTAATGTGGATTGTGGTACTCCTTATTTACTACCGCCCCATGAGTTCCCTCTGTTGTAACTACCCGAATGAGTGGGACCAGGGCGTTTCCTATAACTTGAGGGGCCACCAGGTCGCAGTAAACGAAGAGAGAGTAGAAACCCAGCCTAAGATCAGGTTCGGACTCAGCAACGAAAATTATTTTGTCGTCTACAGGGTCACCGTCCCTTTGCATTGGGTCAGGGTAGTAGCCTAACATCATCCAGAGATTTTTGCTTAACTTAACGGTATTGGGAAAGGTCTTTGGTATTGAAAACATTACCCTGTGCCTGTAACCATCGAATCTAAATTTAATAGGTGCTCTCTCGCCTGTGGCTGGGTGTTCCATGTTAAGTATAGTAAAATTAATTGCATCACATAGGTCGTCCACTGTTTCGTAGTGTCGTTTAGGTAGGAGTTTAACCATTGAGGTCTTGTCAGGAAACTTAAAAGAGACGGCCGAATTAGCTGCAGAGAGATTACCCCAAGTCACTGGATACATCATTTCTACAAGAGCAACTTCCCACTCACCCTGTAATTTTATTCTATGAGGGAGCTTAACCCGATAATCATTTAGAGAGTTGGTTTCGAAATCTCCCGTGTTACTGGGGAGGAACATATAGAAATCCGTCATTTTCTGATATCCAACTATTGAACTTATCTGGATAGCCTAACCACTTGACAAAATACTCTTTCTTCCCTCTCTCTCTCTAGTTGCAGGCTCATCGCATGGCATATGAGTCAGGACCACCGGCTAGGCCAGAAGTCCCGCCACCTCCAAAAACCCAGCCACTTGGCGGGGTTCCCTGACCAGGATATCCAGGGAGGGGGCCGTTCCCAGGGTTTGCAGTCTGTAGGTAGCAAGGGCCGGGCACCTGATGATTAAGTGGTGAAGGTCTTCGTCCTCTTCACCACATCTTGGGCAAAGTGGGGAGTCCTCCTTCCCAATCCGGAATCGGTAGGCTGCAAGTAAACTACAGTGCCCACCTGATCTGAGTTGGGAGAGGATATGTTTCTGCTTTTTTGTGAGGCCACTTTCCCTCTCTTCACTGACGGGCTGGAGGGTAGGGTTGATTTCCTTGATGAGTGCATGCTCGATGCCGGTTCTCCAGCCTTCATTGGTCCTGCGGTTCACATAGGTCCGTAGAGTGGCCACATCCACAGGGGCAGCTTGTTGGTCCATGGTTGCCGCTTCTTTGGCGGCAAGATCGGCTAGTTCATTTCCCTCGATTCCGCTGTGACCAGGGACCCACTGGAATGAAACTTTTCCATCTAGTTGGGACAAAAGTTCCCAGACATTGGATTCCAGTTCACCAGTTGATCTCCCAGGGCCGCCCTGGAGCTTCTGTAGGGCAGACTTTGAGTCAGTTAGGATGGTTAGTGGTGGAGCCATTGTATCTTCCAGTGATCTTTCATGGTACCAGTCCAGTACCATAGCTATCGCTTTCATTTCTGCCCGATAGCTCGAGCATAGCTGTCCAGCTGGTTTCTTCAGCCGCACATGCGACCCATCGGTCAGTACTATGTGGGCACCGGATCCTCCGTTTTTGACCCCTCCGTGTGCAGATCCATCGGAGTACGCCAAAATATTTCCCTGCGAGGGTTCCCAGCCACTGTCCCAGCTGAGGCTAATGCTGACATTCACTCCGGGCTCCCACGGTGGCTTGGGAGGCAGAGTAGGGACCGGTTCCTTGGGAACGGCGGCAATTTCCTGGATATAGGCATGTTCCTTTGCAAATTCACGCCAGGATTTTACCGATTTCAAACGTTGCCTTTGTGTAGTCGTAGCCGCCGCCTTCCTTGGATTGGAGTCTTGTAGTGTTGCTGACGTCAGATAGGAGCAGAGTGATTTTCTTTCCATGACAATCTTCATTGGTTGCAAGCTGGACTCCAGCAGTGCCCCGTCAGTCGGGGCAGTGGCGGTACAACCAGAGATCAGCCGAGCTGCTCTACTGTTGACCACCTCTAATTGTTGAAAGTTCGTTTTAGCCACCGAAGGTCCCCATGCCGCTATTCCATATTCAGCCACAGAGCGAACATAGGCCAGGTAGACCGTACGCAGACTTGGTTTTGCCATACCCCATGACCTTCCGGACATGCAGCTGAGGATTTTGAGTCGGGATTTCATTTTTTTCCACCAGGCTTGCAATATGTTGACGGAAGGTTAGTCGTCTGTCGAACACGATGCCAAGGAATCGTGGCGATGGATTGAAATTGATTGGTTCTGGTCCGTACATCGTGTGGAGCGTGGACTTTGCCTGGTGTGGATCTGTTGTGAAGAGGGTTGTTTCGCACTTGCTAACATTTACCGTCATCTTCCATTTTTCCGCCCAGAGTCTGATAGCATCGATTGCCTGTTGTAGGGATCGTTCCGCTGTTTCAATCTTCTGATGACTAACCCAGACGGCCAGATCATCGGCGAAGAGGCTGACGCCCGTTCCATCCGGCAGCGCGGCGGTAAGATCATTGATGAAAATTAGGAACAGTAGGGGGGATAGGACTCCCCCCTGTGGCACCCCTGCCATCAGACGTCGATACCTGCTGTGATCAGCATTCACCCGGACTCTTGCTCGCCGGTCGGCCAGGTACTGTTTGATCCATCGGATGTATTTCGGTGGCACATTGCTCTCCAGCAGTTTTTCCAGTATTCCAGGCCGCCAGACTGTGTCAAAAGCTCTGGCAAAGTCGACAAGGGCCATAGCAGTGCGTTTAGGAGGTCGTGAGTGAAATCCGTCGGCAACATCCTGAGTGATCCGGAGAATTTGGTCTTCCGTTGAGCGGGACTGTCTGAAACCGGCCTGAGCTTCGGAGAAAAAGTTGATACTGTCCAGAAAGTATTCCAGTCTGGTTTTGATTAACTTCTCCATTACTTTGCAGACATAGCTAGTAAGACTGATCGGTCTATAGCTAGCTGCTTGGTCCAACGGTTTTCCTTTCTTCGGTATCGGGATAATGGTTGCCTTTTTCCACGATTCAGGAATCTCTCCTGTATTCCAGGAGAGGTTATAGACATGGAGTAGGGCTTCCATACCCGAGGTGGGCAGGTGTTGCAGCATTTCGGGGGTAATCTCGTCGGCTCCTGGAGACTTTCCTTTGGACAGGCCGTTTAGGGCAGATTTCAGCTCGTCTATGGAGAAGGGTCGTTGGGCTGGGACTTCCTGTACATCCTGTTCCTTTCTGCGCAATCTGGCTTTGATAATCCGCTTTCGTTTCCGTTCTGGCTTTCTTTCTTTTATCCAGCTTGCTCTTGCATATTCCTTACTGAATATTTCTGCCCGGTCCTTATCCCGGGCATAGATCTTTCCGTTTGCTGCCAGTGCTGTGGAGTTGTTCTTCCAGTTTCTTCCATCCATTGACCGGATAGCTGACCATACTCGGTTTGGATCACTGCGAGCAGAAAGTTTGGATGCCATTTGGTGCCACCAATCAGTTTTCTTCTTAGTGATTAGGTTGGCAGTATCATTGTTGATTTTGATCCAGGCTTCTCTGTTCGCCTCACTTCGATTGGCCAGGGCTCTGGCTTCCCTTCTTCGTTTGATTGCTTCTTCTACCTCACCATCCCACCAGGGCTTGGCCTGTTTTCGCCTGCCACGTGGGATGGAGTGCTGTGCTGCAGTCAGGACGGCGGAGGACAGGAGTCGGTTGGCTTCGTGCACGTTCGTTGACTGGTGAATTCGGCATTTTCCAAGTTCATCGTCCAGCATCCTACCAAATTTTTCCCAGTCTGCCTTTTCATGGGCCCACTTAGGTGGCAGCTTGGGCGGTGGGCAGAAAGGTTGATGCAAGTTTATTTCCATTAGAATGGGCAGATGATCAGATCCCATATCATTGAGAACAGTCCACCTGATTCTTCCGTCAAGGCTGGCGTGGTAGATGGATAGGTCCGGGGCGCCGTCGCTACCAGTTCTATAGTCTTTCCTGGTAGGTTGCCCATCGTTTGCCAGCATCATTTCTGATCCAGCAATCCAATCTTCTATTTGGTTTCCTCTTCTGTTTGCGGCTACTCTGCTGTCCCATGACATCGCATGGGCATTGAAGTCGCCAACAATACAGGAAGTTGGCGTTTGCGGGAGGGCTTCAGGATCAAAGTTGTCTACCCTGTTGTCGTCAACAGCCTGACGGATTGGGGGGCAGTAAACGTTGGTGAGCTGGATTTCGGTGGATTTTCGGCCGTTTGGTACAAATATAGTGGTAGTCAGCGCTTCAGTGATTTGGTCGTTTGGGGCCAGGGCATTTGTTGGCGAGATTCTATAGGCAATGCCGTTCCTGACGGCAGTGAGGAGTCCTCCTCCAGGGGCTGCGACATTCCGGTCCTGCCGGAAGCGTTGCCGGTCTTTGGTTTCGACTGAGTACCCTGATAGGTTAGGTTGTTTGCCATAGAGCCTCGTTTCCTGGAGGGCTATCACGTGGATTGGAGTTCCTGCCTTATCCTGGTCACTGAGGAACTTTTCTAGCTCCAGTTTTCTTCTGCTGAAGCTACTGACATTCCACTGGAGTATTCGTACTGTGGACCGGTTAGGTGGTCGGTTGGCAGGCTGGGCTGTGGGAATCACAGGGGGCGCCGTTTTCACCAGTCTGGGAGGATGGCTTGGGGGGGCTGTTGCGGTCGTGGTACTGGGAGAAGTTGATGGGCACTGTGGGCAGGTCCACTGCCCCGGGGAAAGACATTTGATTTCGTCCAGGCTCAGATTAGCACATATACGGTGGAACCACATGCTGCACGTTTTGCACTGAACGCTCCAGACAGAGCGCGGCACATTGCGGTGGCACCGTCCACATGGCCACTGTGCCACCGCATCGGTCAGTGTTGTCCTTGGGCCCGGGTTAGGGTGTATGTCTCCGGCAATGAGAAGCAGCAACAGGATTACTAACAAGTTCGCTGCTTTGGGGATCCAGCTAGCCGGACAGCTAGACCCCCTGTACAAAAACCCTGCTGTACAGACTGCAAATATTGGGGGTTCCTCCGTGGTATGGGGGCCAAGGGCTTTTCCCACCAGCTTGAAGCTGGACCGGAGGGCCTGTAAGGGGATACCAATTGGGACCAACCGGGGACCTGAGTTGGGTTCCAGGGCACCCGGGGATCCTCTCCACCACAGAAAGGCAGCATCCATTGGAGAGTCTAATTTTAAATTTATTTTCTATACCCCTCCAATCCCCCCTACTCATTTCCAACCTGTTTATTACATTTTTCTTTCTTTCTTTCTTCCTATTTTTTCCCTCCCCCCCACTTCTTCCCCCCCCCAAATTACACCTCCTATCTTCTCAAAATTCACTTTGTTTAACCCTCTTACTTTTTTTTCCTTAATTTCTTTTTTTCTCCTTTTTTTATTTTTCTCTATATCTCCATTATTTTATACTCTAACCCTACTTCCCAATTCACCGAGGAGAGCGGGAATAAATCCACCCTTCTGAAGAATAATTTCCTTCTTGTCCTTTAGTTTTACTTTCTTATCTCTCAAAGTTCGTAATATATTTACGTGTTTGCGTAGAGCTCTTTTGTCTGCTTCAGTTAGTTCGACGTTTCCAGAAAGTACGTTCTCAATGCAGTCTAGGATAGTTCGGATTAGACTAAGATCGCTGCTTTCAATGATAGCTTCTCTGACCTTTTTCTTACAGTTACAGAGATGTATGAGACAGGGAAGATTGCTTTTAAATCACTTGGCCATTTTGCGTTTTTATTGACTTTGAATGTGTCTTTTTATTATCGGATAGGGTGCACTTGCGTTTTTAATGATTTAATGCTGATTCCTTTAATCGTTCTGTGTTTTTATTGATTCTTCCCCGTTTTTATTGATTTCGGAAGGTAAACTCCGGTCTGGTTGAAAATATCCGTTCTAAGCCTGTATATACTGCTCTGGGGTTTCTTGGTCGAGGTCAATAAGGAGGTAGCCGTGGGGTTTTGAGGTCGCGTGGTTGAAAGATTCCATAAAGTAAGCGGTGTTAGTTGGAAACATTTGTCGGGCTAGATTCATTGCCGTAAGTTTGTCTGCTGGATTTTTCATTAAAACTATGTATTGACAGTTTATCCGGTTAGTTCTTTGTTTATCATAAAATAGATCCTGGGTGATGTGTATGACACTGCACGACCAGTGGTGGCATCCCCGGGTGAACAGCCTAACCAGTTTAGAATCCTTTTTTACTTCATCCATTAGGTCGTCAAGAATTAGTAAAATTGGTTCTGTATTCCCCTTAAGTTGCTCCAAGTCAGGTAAACCCTCAACAAACTCAGCGTCTATTTTCTCGTATGCCGCCTGCCACTCCGTGAAACACCAAATAACCCTTTTCGGAGAAGGCCTTATCAGTCTGTGTGCGTTTTTAACAAGTTTTGACACGAATGTAGTTTTCCCTGCTTTAGTCGGGGCGGAAACCATACAGGTAAACGGGTGCTTGAAGTAGAGAAATTCACAAGGAATACAAGTCATTGAGCTCGCTTTTTGTAAGATAGATAGGCCCGAGGTAAGCGTTTTTTATGTTTTTATTGACGTCAAGACAAATCTGAAAATTGTATACCTCTGAAATGAAGGGGCAGTGCTTAGCTGAGGCGGTTAAACAACTTCCTACTGAGCATTCGTAGTACAGGTCTAGAATTGCATAAAACTGAGGTGGAGAGTAAGTAACATATTGCCCTTGTTTGGAGACCCGTATCCTACCGTCTGCTTGGTAGTTTAAACGAAGTGGTTCCTTACAACTGCCGGTCCATAACCAAATATTTAAAGAAATACTGACGATAAAAGCTAGGCTAAGTGTGACGATGAAAACTCGTTGCAGGATATCATTGTTTGGGCTCATTCTGAAGCGCACAATGTCATCTAAGCAATAGGTCATACATCAAATAAGATTACAGTTTTTTGGGTTAAGTATTGCGGGTCAAAATTCGTTTTTATGCTTGATAATTGAACTATTTTGTCTGAGGTGGAGTGTAGTTCTCTATTTGTGTTATGTGTCGTTTGATAGAGAATGCGGAAGTAAGGCAGATACTTTTTATTTCATCCAAATCCGACGAACGATACTAAAGTTATAAGCTTTTAAAGATTCTTTTAATTCCCAAAGGTTCCTTTAGAAAGGGTAATTAATTCTTCTGTTTTCAAAACGCAGCTGTCAAACTAGACTACTGTCAAACTAGACCCTTTTTAAAACGCGCAGCTGCGCTTCAATTGTAATGAAAATTAAACAGCTAATAACTCTAGCTAGGTAGGGCGCTATGCAAAAATTTTTGGTTAGCTAGGTAGATCTCGCTCTCTGCTTTCAGGTGATATTAGGAACATTGCACAAATCCTTACCTACGACTTGGTAGAGAGGCTAAAAGTTTTATTACAATATGTGCACTTGTTTAATGTCTAAAAGAAACGTAACATTGTAAGCTTTATTTTAAGACGTGAGTTTATTTTTCTGTTGGTTATTTGTTATGATTTTGTAGACCCTGTTATGCTCTATCCAACTATATCAATTTTAGGTCACTCCGATGAACGTAGCTAAAGTTATAATTTGTTAAGGTTTTTAATATTTCGTATAATTTTTCCCTGCGTAAGAAGTTTCTCCCAGCGTTCTTTGTTGTAAAGTTGTAGTAAAGGGTTCAATGCAGAAAGGTAGACTTGTTGTGAATGAGTGTAGTAAAGTCTCAGCGTAAAGGAATTGCCAAGCATAGAGAACTCACCTATCCAGAAGACTTGTTTTCTAATATTGTAGTAAAGTCCCAGGCAAGCGTTGAAAGACTCAGCGTAAGACTCAAATTTTGTGTGTGCGCCTATGTGTGTTCAGCTTTTTAGTCTGTCACCAGGCAGGCAAGAGGAGACCAAAGCAATGAAGAAAAGAACATCAATTTTATGAAACCTTCCCAAACAATGCAGCAGCCAGAACTTATTAAAAATCAGAGTGGAAGCAATCATTGAAGGGTTTTCCTGGAAGACTACTTCTTTTCTCAGAAGGCGACGATAATGCGCTGCCAATACATACCCGAGACTCAAGATACTTGGGAGTTGACCCTACTTCAGACCGGTGGGGCGCTTCCGGCATATGCGGGACTTCCCTACCAACGAGGAGCAGGGATAGGAAACATCTTTAGGGGTCTATTTAGAGCCGCACTTCCAATTCTCAAACGAGTCGGTCTATCTGCAGGCAAAAGTCTAGCAAAAAACGCATTAGCCCTAGCATCAGACGTAACCCAAGGTGAAGACATAAAAGCAGCTGCAAAACGGAGAGGTAAACAGTTCCTTGGTGAGACATTAACCGCTGCTGGTGAACATATTCAACAAGGTGAAGGTATTGGTCAAAGACCTAGATCTAACAACATAAAAGGAGTACGCGGACGAGGTAGACCACCGAAACAAAATTTAGATATATTCACATAATGACTAAGCAAGTAGATTCACGATCTCTCCCTGGGTTCAAGTCGGAATTGGACCTATTCTCTGTTCCACCTACCCAAGTCGCCGTTGAGCACGGGTACTGGGCGGAAATCGGTCCTCAAAATCCAATCACAGACTCAGGGCCTTACCGTTTCAACGTTCCTAAAGACTCGTACATGCTTGATCTGAACAAAAATTACCTCTACCTCCGGGTTAAAATTGAAGGAGATGCAGGGACTCCCATTAACCTTTTTGGCAAAACCTTTTTCCAGCGATGCATAGTCAAACTATCAGATAAAGAAATTTACAACTCGGGCCCCCACTACGCGTACCAAGCCTACATTGAAACTATGCTAAATTATTCTCGCAATGCAAAAGAAGGTCACTTGCAAGCTGCTGGCTGTGAGTTCGACTCGGGCACAAGGGGCACCTGGGTGGCAACCAAATCCGCTGAGTTTATGGCACCGATCCACTGCGATCTGTTTAAACAGGAAAAGTATCTCCTAAGCGACTGTCAACTGACTATTGAGCTGCACCGAAACCCCGATGAGTTCTGTCTCAGTTCTCAGGGAAGCAGCAAAGTAAAGGTAGAGGACATGCGCTGGTACGTGAGAAAGGTGAAGTGCCAAGATTCTATGTCTCTCGCTATTGAAAATATTCTAGCTCAGGGTAACACTGCAAAGTATCCAATCAGACGTACAAAAGTGGTAGCACGACACCTGGGCGCAGGCGTACAAACTATTGTCGAAAATTCTATATTCACTGGCCAACTTCCTAGAAAGGTAATTATCGGGGTCGTGAAGTCGGAGGCGTTTAACGGTTCTCTAACAGCTGACCCACTGACCCTGGAGACCATTAACATTACCGAAATAAGTCTAAAATGTGGGGACGAGTACATTCCTAGACAACCCATGAAAATTGACTTCTCTAAACCTCGGGGGTACACCTTCCCGTTTGTATTTCTTTTTGAAGCTATCGATATGGCCGGGGATGACAAGGGATGCTACATTAGCTACTCCGATTTCAAAGACGGTAATGCTTTTTTCGCCGTTGACCTAACCCCAGATAACACTGACACCGGTGCCATGCAGTTAATTCGGGAGGGAGACGTCTCTCTACGGATGGAACTGAGTAAGGCGTTGAGTGCTACAAGCTATCCGCAGGGGGTTGAAATCATTATATACGGGGAATTTGATAACCTCATATCTATCGACTATAATCGAACACCTTTCTTTGATTACGCCATATGAATACATTAGAAATTGAAAGCGCACTAGCTCCTCTCGTTAAAAGTTTTGTTGGAGTCTTTCCCATTGATCACCTTCCTGACATTCAACATGAAACTAGCTGCTTTGTAGCCAACACCGACCCCTGCCAACTTCCTGGCCAGCATTGGGTTGCGTTGTATTTAGATGATTACGCTGAGTATTTCGACAGCTACGGCAGACCACCACTTCAGGAGTTTGATAAGTACGACAGATTGCAAAAGCATAACCCGGTTCGCTTACAAGATTACACCACTTTCGTCTGTGGGGAGTACTGCATCTACTTTCTTTACCACCGGGACATAGGCTTTTCCTTCGAAGACATAATCTCGTATCTTAGAGAGCGACCCTCGAAAAACGACGAAATTGTAAAAAGTTTTGTAGAATGTCTGAGGTAAAATTGACCCTTCATAAATGGCCGGGCAGAGCATGTGGTCTAACAAGAGTTCGGTGGGAGATAATGGGAACGGCTCTACCGATGAAGTTCGGTTGGACTAAAATACTAATTCCCGTCAGTTCTATCTTCCTAATAGCGGTGATACTGACTGTCATCGTGGGTGCACTTACTTCTCCAAAGTTTCTGTGCCTTGACAAAACAAAGATAGACCAACTCAGAGAATCTTTCGATCAAAAGGTTAATCTAAGCGTTCTCGGAACTGAGCCTTGTTGGTACTCTCTCAACATCGACTGGACAGAGATATGCTTCAGTCACAACTATGACGTCCTAAGCGTCTCTATCCAAACAGTCCTCTTAAGGGCTCCCCAAGGAAAAGGGGTGAAAACCACCTGTACATAGTGTGAATTGTATATTAGGGACCAAAAAATTATAAAACTATAAAACCACAAAAAATCATAAAAACACAAAACCACAAAAAAATCAAAAAAAACTAAAAACCATTAATGCGGCCTGGGTGACAGCTCAGAAGGTTCCCAAGCCCTTCCGGTGAACCGGTAAAATCGCAGAGGGGTGGAAACACTTTTCTCGAAAACGATGAGAAACATAAAAAGGAATTGAATAGAAAACATAAAAGCAAATTGAGCATAAAAGACAGATTGCAAAAAGAAGACATAAAACCCAAAACATCAGTAGACCGAAGAAGGAATAGAGATCGACAGGAATTGAACGAAAGAAGCAGAATTAAACATGGCGTCTACAATAACTCCATTTTCCACTACTGCTAACTGCAAACTTTGTCACACACCCTTGGAAAAACTAGTAAACAGTTACTTTCACGAAAACAACGAGGCATCATTCCCCCTCATTGGTCCAATATATTTCTGTGAAACTTGCTACATAAGAAATGGAAGAATAAGGCTGGTACTTTGCTGTTCACACTTAGAAGCAGACGTGCAGATTTTTGAGATGGGGACCGACATGCCAGATCACCAAACGTTTTGTTTCATAAAACCTAGCTCCAAATGCCCCATTTGTCTAGAAGATTTTGATAGTCACCTTGTATGTCGTAGGCTGAGTTGTGACCACACGTTTCATGAATTTTGCATCACATCGTGGTCTCTGAGACATTACAACTGCCCTGTATGCCGTTCTGAGATAGACACTTTTAGCGACGAAAGCAATTTGAGAATTGTTGAGACCGGTGTGCTTGAATAAACATAGAAGCATTACATTAATAAAAACAGTAAAAGCAGGGCAGACAAAAACGACGCAAACGAGCAAACAAAATGGAGTATTCTTGGAGTCTTCTAATTTCAGCCATAGATGGATTCGGATTTTATTTTAATCCAACCAAGTAGTCCTCACATGAAGAGGCAAAACAGGCTGCCCAAACGTTTCTAGCAGCGAACTCTCACATTATAGCACCCCTAATTAGGGTGGACAAAACACTTAACGGTGAGGTATTAAGATCAGTTATTATTTCAACAGAAGAGGGTACAGAATACGAAGTACCTTAATAGCGAAACTGTAACTACTCCAACCGTCCTCTTCAGGGCTCCCCAAGGAAAAGGGGCAAAAACCAACTAACAATCCATACTAACAATTCTACTATCAAATCTACTACCATCTAAAAATTTAAAAAAAATATAAAAAAACTCGAAAAATCAAATAAAGTGGAATTGAAAATGAAAAATACAAAATACAAAAATATTGCATGCGCCGGGCTAGGTGAGATTAGGTTAGGTAGGTAGGTGAGTTAGTGTGCTACAGTTTAGGTAGGTAGGTGAGTTAGTGTACCACAGTTTAGGTAGGTAGGTAGACAAAATTACCTAGGTGATGATGCCTAAATTACGTAGGTGAATTAGTATAGGTGATTATAGGAAAGTAGCTAGGTACGCAGTTAGCTTAGGTAGGTAAGAGTCCGGTAATGGGCCGACGCCGGGTCCCAAGCTCCGGGGGAAGAACTCAGAGGGACGGCAGGGAGAAGGTAGAAAACAAAACCCTAGGGAGAACAGATGGTTAACAAAAGAAAACTTTCAAAGACAAACCTCAAGGGACATTAAACTTTCAAGGTCATTCCCTCCCGGAGTGGGGCTCGAAAAACTCGCACTATACTACTTGCGTACTACTACTAAACAATTTAATAAGCTGTTATTGAACGTTTATCAAAACTCGAATTCAGAACAAACAGATCGAGATTAGTTCAAAAACAAATAAACTACCTCACTGAAATAGGGTTTTTTGAAAATCGGACCTACGTAAATTTTGCGTATTTTTGTTTTCGAGTGCGTATTTTTATTTTCGACTGCGTAAAATTACAAAAATCGCTTCTCAACGTTATAAACGCTATAAACGCATTTAGCGTCGAATTAATTCGTTTTTAAGAGTTTTTAAACAACCTTAAGGGTCTTAGCTTCATTTTACGTTGCGTGCCGATTGAAACCGCGCAGCCCCCCAGAAGTTGAAGAAAAATTTTAAATTTTAAATTAAATTTGCTCTTAAAACTTTGAATTCTTTGCCTGAAACTTAATAGTAAAGTTTAGACAAATGGAGTTTACGAATAGAACAAATAGAGTCTTAGAACTGATAAGATTTTAGTTTACTATGTCAAATCAAAATAGAAACAAAAACAAAGCATGTATTATATATATTTATACATGTGCTTAGAAGCAACTGCAGACGGAAGGACCAATGTAGAAGCGAAGAGGCAAGTGGGGGGTCTGGGGAGCGGAGCCCCCCAGAAGAAGCCAGAGCCCAAACTACGTTGAATTGTCTCAAAAAATTAATTTAGAGCACTCTGGAAATTCTTGCTATCGAATTTTTCGGCTGCGTATTTTGGTGCCTATTTTTGTTTTTGACTGCGTATTTTTAAGCTCGACTGCGTAAATACGCAGTATTTTACGCAAAAAAACCGTGCGCTGGAAAAACGAAGTAAGCAAGGATAAGATAAAAATGAAAATATTACGCCAGATAATACAGACTTGCACAAATCACTGATTTTTAATTTAAATTTATCACAGTGAGTCTGCCAAAATACAAAACTTTCTGTCACAAATTGTCTTATAAACAAGCAGCCGATTCAACTTTCAGACCTATATAAGGCGTCCTCGTCTACAAAGCGTATGTCACAAAATTCACAAGACGGATGTCCACGATGACTATGATCATTCTCATCACCAACTCTTCGATGACGTGCCAGATCCGCCCTGTTATAGAACTTCCGTTCCCAAGAGTACAGCTGAAAAAAACAAATAAAAGTGAATTGACTGTACTATTTACCAATCTGCAATCCAAAAATGACTGTATAAAAAGACAGAGTACAGATTGAATCTACACTGGAGGATTGTAGATAAGAAGTATATAAAACATACATTTAGAAAAACTGCACTTTTACACGCCCACCAAAATGGGCTTTGCTGAAAAGTGTTCGTTCGTTCAGTCAGGCGGAACCGAAAAGCGTGGGACCACTAAAAAGTGTAGATAGTTAAAAATTCGCAGTTTATCTGGTCGAGCATTTTCAAAGTCGGGACAGACACCAACTAAAATCAAATACCGTGTTAGTGTACCGTAATGATAAAGTATATATGCTTAAAAAGCTGCAGAACTAACCTTAAAGTGCTCCACACAAAGTTCACAAAAGAATAGTTCGTGTACTTTCCTCATGTGATCGCTCAGTTGCTTGAACGAGCGAAAATATTCATTTCTAAAACAAAATTGTATTGTAATCTCTTAGTTAGAGATAATACTACTACTATAAATAAAAAATTTAATAAAACTAATCGCTTAAATAAAAATGCAAATATGGTCAATAGTAAGGATGTGGACTTATTATATATGGATGATGCAACTAATAAATTTATTTATGAGTTTATAAATAAAGCTAGCAAAAAACAGGTAAAATATATCATTAATCGTAATGAATGTAATATCAACCACCCTAAATATGAAATTATTCAGGATATGTGCGAAGGTAAACTAAATTTATTAAAGAAACATTTAGCTAAACACACTAAAACTAAAAAGGAATGCTTAATTATTAAGTACAACAAAGTTTTTGACCGTATTAATCTAAATAAAATATTTAAAGATAATTATAGCAAATGGCCTTTTGAATTGAGTAAATGTAATGCTTTCAATCCCCAAATATTTTATAAATATGATAGTCCTGTAGGCAGTGTTATATATAATTATAAACAAACTATAGAGGAACTCGATGTGGATAAATATGTAAATGATTTTATTAATAATAAACTCATTTGTAACTGCAGTAATAGCTCTTATAAAGACATTCACCACAACCATGTATTAACTGGCGACCTAAATATTATAGAGAATAAATCCGTATCTCAGATACTTACATATGGTCCTAAATACAGGTTCACTAAATCATACTGTAATGAAGATATTTATAGTAGTACAGTTCAGGCATTCAATGCGTATATTAAAAAATTAAATAAAAAATATAAATGGGATTTAGATAAACTTAATCATTGGTCGGATATTATCCTAAACGAGATAAAACTTAAACTTGTGGGACTTAATTATAATAGTAACGTAACCAGCTCTACATTTATCCAGGACTTTATTTGTAGCATCAAGTCATTGCATCGTCAGTATGTGTTTTGTCCTGTGGATAAAGCTAATCAAAATATTGCTGTTGTTTGTAAAAATTATTATATCCAGGTCGTACTCAAGGAATTAGGCATTCTCGATATAAATAACTCTAACACGTATTGTCAGGTTAACTCTCCCCAATCCGATATCATAAACTCAATTCTCAAATACTATAGTCGTAATAATGTTAATAGTAATGGATTTAAACAGCTCCCACACATTTATGTTATACCTAAGTTCCATAAAACTCCTACCAAATTTCGTACTATTATTGCTAGCAGAAATGCTGTTACTAAACCTTTATCTGTTTTGATTGATAAAGCTTTAACATTGGTTAAACAAAGCAGGAAAAGATATGGTAAACTAATAAAAAGTATTTACAATTGTAATCCGTATTGGATTATAGATAATAATGAACCTATCTTAAATTCTATTAAGAAAATCAACATGTCTAACTCAGCTAATACTATAAATACTTATGACTTTACTACACTTTATACTAATCTTAGACATGACACTATTATAAATGCGTTAGATAAATTGTTATATAATACTATGCGTAATCCTATGCACTTAACATATTTAGGAATGCGTTGGGGCTATGGCCGTAATCCAGCTAATACAATAACCTACCCTACACTTATAAATCACATAAAATTCCTTCTAGATAATCTATATTTTACATGTGGTAATCTTATTTTTAAACAGACAATAGGAATACCTATGGGAAGTAACTCTGCTCCCAACATAGCTAACTTAGTTTTACATCAAATGGAGTATAGTTATATATGCAATAACCGTAATAACGATAATAATAAATGTCTTGAAGTGGTAGGTAGATATATTGATGACATGACACTTATTAATGATAACAATTATTTTGATATAATAAAACATGATATGTACTCTCCGGAACTTGAATTAAATAAAGTTAATACCTCTAACCAGCAAGCAGACGTATTAGACCTAAGTATTTGCATCTCTGGTAATAAATTTATAACTAAACTATATGATAAACGTGACGATTTTCCCTTCAATATCAATAGATTTCCTATGAATGGTAGTAATATCAGCAAAAACATTATTTGTAATACTGTCATATGTCAAGTCGCCCGATTTGTCAAAATCTGTGATCTACTGGATGACTTTATAGCTGGTCTTGATAAGCTTAAGAATATGTTAGTGCTAAGAGGATACTCCAAAAAATTTTGCAAGTACATTCTTAGATGCAGTATTGTTTCTAATACTGATATCAAGGATAAATATGGCTCCACCCCAGACGTTGTACATAAACTATATAAAAGCATTTCTTGAAATTTAGTATGTTTTGTTTACTTCTTGTTGTTGTATACTGTTATGGTTATTGCTATTGTTATTGTTATTATTTATGCTTTTCTTATTGCAGGTAACTCGGGCGTATGCCCACTGTAACTTGGCCTTTGGCCACTGTAACTTGGGCTTTGCCCACTGTAACTTTCGGGCTTTACTCGCCCAGCAATTTTTCTATTTTTATGCTTTTTAGGGAATTTCCCTGTAACATAGGGCACATCGCCCAATACAATGTCTCTTTAAATTTACGGTCCATCGTACCTTTTATTCTTAATTCTCCTCTTGCTTATGCTATAAAACTGTCAATTCTTAAATCGTACATATTTAGCAAGAGATAATTCTACGAATGTATGATTGGTAGGATTAGACTCATATGACTCTGGTTCCTACATATGTAGGAGCTGGCCCAACCAGTACATATTCCCATTTGATATAATTATATCAACCAAAAAGTACTGGATCTCTCTGATGATGAGCATATGGGTCCTAATCCCGCCCTGGTCTATTTTTGTAGACCACATTCAAATTTTCACACTTTCAATTGGTCAGGGCCTGAGGGATTAGGGCCGAAAGACTTTGACCAATTGTTAAGTTTTCATCGTCACTAAAATCCCAGATGTGCATTAGGCACTTAGATTGTATATGTCTGTAATGTTTGAGCTGTATCAAAATTCTTTTAGTTCATAAAATGCTTATAAAATTCACTTTTCACTTGAATTACTGTTCAACTTTGAAGTTATTTTAAGGATGTTTATTTTTCATTTTTGAAAATTTTTAAATTGTATGGTATTTTACTTAATGGTATTGTTACATCACATCACATTACATAAGATAGCACTTTCTGTTTTACTTATTTTTCACCAGGAGTATGCACTTGTTTTGGCAAATTAAATTATGCTCAAGTATGTATACGATTGCATCGGGTGTTTCTGGATTCTATGAGACTCAGCTAAGTTCTTAATTGTTGTATTTTCCCTATGTTTATTCCCTCACTATGTATCCCTGTAACTTTGCTAACTTCGTTCTATTGTAGCACGTACTTGAAACAGAATTATTGCTCTTGCCCTCCTCTAACAAGAAATAAAAATGCCCCTAAGAGCAAAGAAAGGAATATGAGTCAACATGGAACATGTAAAATGCTAAATATTGTCGGTTGTAAATTAAGAATAAGACAAGCATGTAAAATGCTAATATGAGTCTTAGTGAGGTTGGAAAGTGAAGAAGACAAGTTTGTACGCGCACCAATAAGAGTGCATGCCAAATAGACTCATATTGGCATTATTAGTTACGTTACCACTTACGTAATGTCGGCGGGACGAGACAGGATAGTTTTAGGGTGGAGGACACGATGCTCACACAGGTTACGTACTTATGTCACGAAAGTTAATGCCAGCTTTAACTTTGAGTCTCTGAATACATGAGTTATTGATACAGGTTATATACAGTACGGCTCAGCAGAATTTGTTCCACATCGTGACATCGCGAAGTTCGTGAAGTTTCGCGAACTGGACGCGATTTTTGCGAACCTAGCGGAGTGTCGTGTACATGACGGCGAAACCGACTGCATATCCGTCGGCGCATTGTTGACTAACAGTTTCCTTTGGGGAAAAGTTGACAATGTTGACTATGGTTGGGATATCCATATGACGTCAAGAATCCTACTTATTTGTCTTGTCTCCTGCATAGAAATATATACGTTAGAATTCTGCAATGGACGCATGCATTGTTTCTTATGGCATGCGCCGAGCAACCCATATTTGCGGACTGAAAAAGTTATATATATACACAAGAACAAAAAGTGCTCCTTCGTCGCATGTAAAATACATATGAGTCTTCGTAGGCAGGTTGTACATAAGCAAAAACTAGCCTGTAAAATACATATGAGTTCCGTAGGGAGGTTGTAAATTAAGGAAAACAAGTTGCAACCGCTTAACATATGAGCCTGTCCTACAACGAGGCTCATATTGGCGTATGTCATAATACGAATAATTTGCAGATATGTATTTTACTTTTATATAAATACATACTGCATAAAGCTTTTCATTACAAATTATCCTTCATATAATGTTGATCAGTCATTATAGTGTGCATATGCTCAATACGGTACGCCATGAGGCGCTCTGACTCACAGCCAAGTGGGAACGCATTCTGCGTGTGTATAATGTGAAAGTGTTTCGAGAATGCATTAGAGGTGTGCCATAGTGTTTCAGGAAACATCAGGTTGCATGTACAGTTCAGCTTGAGCAGTCGCAGTTCACTTCAGTCCATTTCTTCTGGGCCACAACGTCTACACATTTTTCCGTAGTGAGGATGAAGCTGAGGTTCTTTAATGAGGCTTTAATGTGGAATGCACTGTGACGCCAATATAAGCCTCGTTGTAGGACAGGCTCATATGTTAAGCGGTTGCAACTTGTTTTCCTTAATTTACAACCTCCCTACGGAACTCATATGTATTTTACAGGCTAGTTTTTGCTTATGTACAACCTGCCTACGAAGACTCATATGTATTTTACATGCGACGAAGGAGCACTTTTTGTTCTTGTTTTCTATTATTTTATATATGTATGCTCCTGAAGGTATGTATAGATATCTTTCAACAGTAGCAAGCAAGCCAACCACAGCACTCCACAGCCACTTTGAGCATGCAGTTCTATGACAAAAGTTGCTCAGCTCGCTTAGGGCTTTCATTTGGCACCAAATTTGACCACTTTTGAAAAATTTCATTTTTGACCGAAAATCGCCTAAGTCCCCACCTCACCCCACCACAGCACTCTACAGCCACTTTGAGCATGCAGTTCTATGACAAAAGTTGCTCAGCTCGCTTAGGGCTTTCATTTGGCACCAAATTTGACCACTTTTGAAAAATTTCACTTTTGACCGAAAATCGCCTAAGTCCCCACCCCACCCCACCACAGCACTCTACAGCCACTTTGAGCATGCAGTTCTATGACAAAAGTTGCTCAACTCGCTTAGGGCTTTCATTTGGCACCAAATTTGACCACTTTTGAAAAATTTCATTTTTGACCGAAAATCACGTAAGACCCCACCCCACCCCACCACAGTACTCTACAGCCACTTTGAGCATGCAGTTCTATGACAAAAGTTGCTCAGCTCGCTCAGGGCTTTCATTTGGTACCAAATTTGACCACTTTTGAAAATTTTCATTTTTGACCCCATGACCTCCCACCGACCTGACCCTCCAGATGGCAAAGTGGAACCAGCACAGCAAGATGGGTGGGTCAGACGGCAAAACGGATGCCAGGAATAAGCTGGGCGCACCAGAAAACCCCTATAGACAATGTTTTGAGAGGCTATGTACAGTCCTATATGATGTTCCCGGAAGTCGGTACCGACCGGACCCTCCAGACGGCAAAGTGGAACCAGCACAGCAAGATGGGTGGGTCAGACGGCAAAACGGACACCGGGAATGAGCTGGGCGCACCAGAAAACCCCTATAGACAAAGTTTGGAGAGGCTTTGTAAAGCCTACTATGGACCTCCGGGAAGCGGTTACCGACCTGACCCCTCAGACGGTCAAGTGGAACCAACCCAGCAACTTGGGTTACTCGGGCAGCAAAACTGATAGCGGGAATCGATTCTCCGTCCCAGAAAACCTTTGTATGCAAAATTTGAGCCACCCATGTAGCAAAATAAGCGAAAAATTTAAGTTCAAAGTTCAACCCAAAATTCACCAACTTTGGCCGGCCAGTACCGAAAAATTACGCACGGAGACGGAAAATCATATAGCATTTGAACGACCCCGATATGTGTACTGTTTAACCATATAGTCAGTATTACCCCATATATAGCCCAATCTGACTTATTAAGGCGCCTTTGAAGCATACTTTTTGGCCATTTTAGCGTTTTGGCCGACTTTGGCCCCCAGCCAAAAATTTTTTCCGGCTCCGGGAGGCATAAAAACTAGCTTATTTTCTTATTTTTGATTTGTACTACAAGAATATATATGGGTTTCATAGGCAAAAATTTTTCTATCTGTAGTTATTCAAGCTACAAAACCCCCTTATGAGACATCAAAAGCGAGAAACCGGAAAAAAAACATCACTCTCGTAAGAGATTTTTGGCATAACTTTTTAACGGAAAGTGGTACGGGGATGAAACTTCGCACACATACTAAACTCGACACGTACAATTTTTTGCGCACATAATCTGCGCAGGATCTGCGCAGGAATCTGCGCAGCTTCTGCGCAGCCTTGTTTTACACGGTCATTCGACCATTTTCACTCATATTATAGGGGTCGCTACCGCGACCCCTATAATACGTATTACATATGTATATATACCAGTGTTCAGTTTAAGTTACGGTGCGTAAATATATAATATACAACTATGATAAACGAGTTTTAGTGGAAGCAAACATTTCTTTCGATAAACTCTTAATATTTACATACTGTGCATTTTAACCATTGAGAAAAAAAATTTATATTTCAACAAAAAATTCAGGGCTCTCTCCGACGATCTTCTATTTCTATTGAACCGTTAGCGTTACAATCATAGCCTTGGTTCTTTCTAGTTGCTTGCCGTAGTCCAGCACAACCAAATTACTATATAGTTAACGTATATATAAGCAAGCAACTTGCAGCGATTGTTTAACTGCTGGAAATGTTATTATTGACTGACAATAATGGCATTGTATATGACAATCGCCATGGCGAAGCGTGAAAGCCCGCGAATATGGGTTGCTCGGCGAAGCTGTGCCCATATTAATTTGCCCACAACCTAGTCCTCTTCTTTTTTGAACCCAGCCCCCATATTAAGCATTTTTAGGACTAGTCCTCTCTTGATTTACAACCTCACCACCACCCATATTACTTTTTCATGCTCCGGAGGAGCATTTTTATTACTTGTCCTTCTGTCATTTTAAAGGATCCCTCTCCAGCAATGCGGCAATGGATACAAGGAGCTTGAACAGTGCCGCAGGTAAAGCAGAAAAGATTATATATATATATATATATATGTATATATATAGTACCACTGAATTCTCACCTCCGCCCCAAGCTTCGGCCGCTGCAACCTCTCTTTGTGGGTGGTATAAGGAGAAAAATTTTCCGCCTCGCCAAAGACTTCGACAGTATGCCCATCGTGTTCAGCGACACGGATTTACTATATGGGTAACGCCAGAGGGCCGAAAACCGCTGTTTTAGGGGGTTTGACCAGTGGTAAGTAAGCCCCATAGACCGTAGTGACCACTGGTCACTTCCGACGGTTCTGCAAATAAGCTCATTGAAACGAGCGTAGTCGATTTACTATAAAAGCCCCCAACCAAAACGCCGAAAAGGGCTGTTTTAAGGGGTTGGACCACTGGTCAATAGGCCCCATAGACCGTAGTGACCACTGGTCACTTCTCTCGATTTCGGCAATATGCCCATTGAAACGAGCGTAGTCGATTTACTATAAGTGCCCCTAACCAAAACGCCGAAAAGCGCTGTTTCCCTACTTTGACCCTGGGCGAGGAACCGTGGGAGCCATGCTGACCAGTGGTCACTTCGAGCGGTAAAAAAAAAAAAAAAAAAAAAAAAAAAAAAAAAAAAAAAAAAAAAAAAAAAAAAAAAAAAAAAAAAAAAAAAAATAAAAAAAAAAAAAAAAAATCGGCAGTATGCTCATCGGTTTCAGCGACCCCGATTTACTATATATGGGTACCACCCCAAGGCCGAAAAACGCCATTTTTAGTGACTTTTAGGCCATTTCTAGTAAAAGTGGTACTTAGAAACGTTTCGTGAAAACAGGTGGAAAAATGCAAAGTTTGGGCCCATCTCTTGAAAGCTACAGAGCGAAATTAAAAATCCCCCTCGTTACATTCCGCGCATAGTCCGAAATATTCAAATAAAATAAACCAAACCGATCTAGGTAGAATGGATCAAAGGAGAATTACCCGAATTGCGTAGAGATCTACGAAACGAAAAGCACTGAGATAATTTATATCGATCAGATCTTCCATAAACCGCACGTCGTCATCGTTACGGTTACGAGAATCATTGGCAGCTGCTTTGCCAAACGAATAGCGACGCCACCATGAGCGGCGGCAGCAATCCAGCAGATAATTCAGGAAACCCGAGGCGATCGGCACGAACGGAATGGTAGCAATGTCAGACAGACTGATAATTCTCATTCTGGTAGGAAAATGAAACATATATAAATTAGACAACGGGTCATCCTGACCCCGAACAATACGTGGGGGAGCGTCGACAGTAGCAACTTCGGTGGCAGGAGAGATCAAATTACACTGGGTGGAGGCAGACTGGGAAGTGGTACCTTCGGTATCAGGTGAGATCAAGTTACACTGGGTGGAGGCATCCAAACGTCCCAATGATGATAATCTTAATCTTAATGTTAATCTTAATGATTCTTTAACGCCTTTATGTCAACGACATGTAAAAAGTGGATAAACAAGAAATAAAAATGCTCCTACAGAGCAAAGAAATGAAGATGAGCCAATATGGAACATGCAAAATGCTAAATATTGTCGGTTTTAAATTAAGAATAAGACAAGCATGTAAAACGTTAATATGAGTCTTGGTGAGGTTGGAAAGTGCAGAAGACAAGTTTGTACACGCACCAATTATGTAGGGGCGCGATAGCGCCCCTACATAATATGGGTGTAAAGGCGTCTGCGCGGCCCCCTGGAGACAGTGTTGGCCTGTTGCCAGCTAATTAGAGATCTGGGAGGGGTAAAAAAGTTACATCGTAAAGTACTCGAGCAGTACTACAAGTATCATTATACTTTTGGTTAAAATTCTGAACTTTGGCAGAGTGGTCAGCAAGTGAATGCACCTAACCTGTATGACTGTGTCTGTATCACATCGTAGGGGTTGATTCATATTTGTTATCTATTGTACCCTCAGTATTTTGGGTAGCTTGTTTATGCATGGTAATCGCTACCCCAGGATGTTTTATGCACAGAATATATTATGTTTCTTATTGGCCTATGTGTATGTTCTTATTGGTACCTATCGTTCTAAAATTTTCTCTTCGAAATTTTGCGCTAGGCGTGCGTTTGTTTTTTTCTCGGTTAATAACGCTTTTCGGAAGTGCATATGTCAGCGCAGTGTTGGAACGGTATGGGCATTTTGGCCCAATACTGCTATTATATGTTGGTAGGCAGGGTCCTCCCATGCAACCTTTTTTGGTCATTTTGGCACTGCCAATTTTGGCTCTGTGCCAAGGCCCCAAATTCGGACTTTCGCTATTTTGGCACTTCGTTGTAATCTACTTTTTTTCACAGGCTAGCACCTAGATCGGTTTGGTTTATTTTATTTGAATATTTCGGACTATGCGCGGAATGTAACGAGGGGGATTTTTAATTTCGCTCTGTAGCTTTCAGGAGATGGGCCCAAACTTTGCATTTTTCCACCTGTTTTCACGAAACGTTTCTAAGTACCACTTTTACTAGAAATGGCCTAAAAGTCACTAAAAATGGCGTTTTTCGGCCTTGGGGTGGTACCCACATTTAGTAAATCGGGGTCGCTGAAAACGATGAGCATACTGCCGATACCGCCCGAAGTGACCACTGGTCAGCATGGCTCCCACGGTTCCTCGCCCAGGGTCAAAGTAGGGAAACAGCGCTTTTCGGCGTTTTGGTTAGGGGCACTTATAGTAAATCGACTACGCTCGTTTCAATGGGCATATTGCCGAAATCGAGAGAAGTGACCAGTGGTCGCCATGGTTCATGGGGCCTATTGACCAGTGGTCCAACCCCTTAAAACAGCCCTTTTCGGCGTTTTGCTGGGGGGCTTTTATAGTAAATCGACTACGCTCGTTTCAATGAGTTTATTTGCAGAACCGTCGGAAGTGACCAGCGGTCACTACGGTTCATGGGGCTTACTTACCACTGGTCAAACCCCCTAAAACAGCGGTTTTCGGCCCTCTGGCGTTACCTATATAGTAAATCCGTGTCGCTGAACACGATGGGCATACTGTCGAAGTTCCCGGCGAGGCGGAAAATTTTTCTCCTTATACCACCCACAAAGAGAGGTTGCAGCGGCTGAAGCTTGGGGCGGAGGTGAGAATTCAGTGGTACTATATATATACATATATATATATATATATATAATCTTTCCTGCTTTACCTGCGGCACTGTTCAAGCTCCTTGTATCCATTGCCGCATTGCTGGAGAGGGATCCTTTAAAATGACAGAAGGACAAGTAATAAAATGCTCCTCCGGAGCATGAAAAAGTAATATGGGTGGTGGTGAGGTTGTAAATCAAGAGAGGACTAGTCCTAAAAAAATGCTTAATATGGGGGCTGGGGTTCAAAAAAGAAGAGTGACTAGGTTGTGGGCAAATTAATATGGGCACAGCTTCGCCGAGCAACCCATATTCGCGGGCTTTCACGTTTTCCGCCATGGCGATTGTCATATACAATGCCATTATTGTCAGTCAATAATAACATTTCCAGCAGTTAAACAATCGCTGCAAGTTGCTTGCTTACATATACGTTAACTATATAGTAATTTGCTAGCACTGGTCTTCTGCAAGCAACTAGAAAGAACCAAGGCTATGATTGTAACGCTAACGGTTCAATAGAAATAGAAGATCGTTTGGAGAGTCCTGAAATTATTGTTGAAATATAGACTTTTATTATCAATGGTTAAAATGCACAGTATGTAAATATTAAGAGTTTATCGAAAGAAATGTTTGTTTCCACTAAAACTCGTTTATCATAGTTGTATATTGCATATTTACGCACCGTACGGAACTTAACCGAAATACCGTATATACATATGTAAT